>CAEGAG010104117.1:0-98623 GCA_903067065.1 Brachyrhaphis terrabensis | reverse complement strand
GGTGCAAAGATTTGATTAGCTAGATCTCTTGAATAACTTTTTGCTCAGGTGGCACTAATGTGCCTAACACATGTTTAAGGTGCACCAGCACACAGGCTAGGTGCACCCAAATTTTCAACTGTTTTACATTTAACATTGAAGTTTTACAGGTTTCCCCTTCCTCTCCAATCAGGAAAGGGGGGACAATTATTTTTATTTAACAATGTAGGAAAGATAAAGTGTCCTTACCATGCCCAATAAATATCCTTATACATGAGGGGGAAAAAAGTTGAAACAAAAACACGTGGAACCATTTTGGTAATTGTTTTTAGCAGGTCGTACCCAATTGAGGGAGAACCAATGGAAAACGTATAAAACACAAGCAGATGAGAAAATTAGTAAATAGAAATTCCAGCTGAAGAGGATGTAGCAGTAGAGCTTATTTGGCTACAACTTTGACTGTCATAAAGTGACTGTGCTGCTGTAGTGATCATTGCATCCAGCAGGCCCATAATGAGAGAAAATCAGGGGATCTTCGTTTATCCTTCTCTGGCCTGGTGGGCCGATGCACATTTAGGGGTCGGCCCAAAGCTGTCATAATTTAACCAAAAAGTATGTTGAAAATAATTTTTTCATTGATATTCCTGAAAAACATCCAATAAAGTCTCTCAGCCCTCATTTGTATGCTTTTCTGACTCATGCCATGGTTCATTCTGGATTCTTTCTGCTACTTTTCATTTCAAAGTGCTGATGTTTGTGTTTCATAGTTCTCTGAGGTCTTTTCTGGTGAAATTCTACTGTAAAATGCTCTGTTACTTGTGGTCTGGCATTAGAGAAATGATAGCGCCTCAGCTTTTCTGGGCTCCAGTGTGCTCACTTATCTTTCCTTTTCAGAGGGCTAGCTCTTATCTTCAACTTGGCAGATGTTACAAAATATACCTCAAAATTTTGTCACTTTCCGGTTAGACTCACAATAGAGTACAGCAGAAAGTTTGTCTGCGTTTGAAGGGTTTTAGTAGATTTGTAATTTCAAGATGGTATTTCTGATATTTAAGCTGTTTGTAAGCAAAAAAAGGAGCAAAGATTAGATCCTAGAACATGCCATGTGTAATGTAACGTGATTAAATGGGGTGCTACTTCCTCCCTTCCTGGTGGGTGTGGTGGGGATAAAACATGTTAATAACATAGCAACTTTGATAAAAACAGTTTTTAAGTCTGCTTGTTTCAGATTTGATATGCTTGTACCACCTTTTGCAGGGAATGATGTTATAATGCTGTCAGTAAAATCAGAAGGTGACTTTGCATTCTTACATTCTTACATTTTTCTTCTAAAGATGGAAAGGTGCAACAGATGATGCTCAGAGCTGTTTTTATTATTCTTTGTATTGCTTTCCGCTTCATAGCCAAGCTGCCAGCTTAGCATAGCTAAACACATGTCATCACAGTCTTCAGTGGTGGATTGGTAAAAGCTCAGCAGGTTTAATTGTTTCTTTGCTGCACCCTGATGTGCCACCTACAGTAAATCCCTGCTATCGCTTTGGTTCCCCCCGACCGTGTCTCTGTGATGTATGTCTCCAGGAACCTGAAAGATGACGCTATCTCCTCACAGTTTCTGTTCGTATGGAGCCAGACAACATCCTGTCTTTGTCTCCTAACGTCAACCAATATCTATTTGGCTTTACTAGTGTTGAGCAGCAGGTATGGAGTGCTGCTGTGCCAGTTCCTGAACCTCCTTCATGTGTGCTGAGTCATCCCCTCCAGTAATAAGTTGCACCACTCTAGTGTCATCTTGGAATTGAACTCTCTCGGATGTGTCAGGCATCAAGGTGAGGAAGCAAAGTGGGCTTGCTTTACCAGCTCATGGGTAGCTGGTGAGGAAGTCTTTAATCCAAGCTTAGATGAGGATAAAGGGTTATTACATGTCAGAGATTTGTGTTTAAAGGTCAATTCATAAAAAGTATCCTTATGTAGTTCTCTTTGTATTTTTAATTAACCATTCAGTTCATCAGTGTGCCTGGGTTCCCTGTATACAAGGTGGGGTAGACCAAATTTAGGCAGACCTTATGACAAAGTGAGTGTAGTAGACTCAGTGGTTCATAGAACTGACTCTTTTCATTTATCAGCATCTGTCACCGTACTCAATAACGCCTTTCATTACACCATAAAATTTACATGTTTATACCAGGATATGCCTTATACAGAGGAACATAGACTTGCTGTGATCAGCCGCTAGGGTTGTCATGGTGCAGAATTTTCATGTTATTTATATGTGTTGTCTGTGTATTTATTGTCTATTTGGGTAATTGCTTCACATTAGCTAGCATCAAGGATTACCACCACCGTTTGACCTTTCCTGTTTGTCAGCCTAATCAGCAAAGTTCCTCAGAATAAAGCTTTTGCCTTTGCTTTTTTGACTAAAGAGCATTAACTAGCTTTGCTACCAGAGTTTTTAAACTTCCACTAGCAGCTCACCGTTGGTTCTAATGATAGTTTTGTCCCTGTCTGCAAGGAAGTGGAGGGGCAGATTGCCTGTCTCTGTAGGGCTCCCCAAGCTATTTTCATCTTGGTGAGATGAAAATAGTTTAGTTTGAATATATTCATTTGTGTCATAATTCATACAACAAATTCCTTTTTTGCATCAATCATATTGAAATATTAAATACTTTGATAACCCTTTGCTGTTCTCCAAAGAAGTTGCTGTGTTTGCCAACCCAATGTTAGCACCACGCAGTGGGAAATGTAGTTTTCCTGCATACACAAGCCATCTTGAATGGTTGCTAAAATATTTTAGCCAACCCTAATGTGCTTTATCTGTGTTCCCCTCAGGTGGAGCGGATTGTGGACAAGAGGCGAAACAAGAAGGGCAAGTGGGAGTACCTGATCAGATGGAAAGGTTATGGTCGTAAGGAGGACACCTGGGAACCGGAGCATCACCTGCTGCACTGTGAGGAATTCATCGACCAGTTCAACAGCTCAAGATGGCATTCACACAAACGACCTAAGATCCCAAAAAACCACGGGGAGCCCCTCACAACCAGCCAGCATTCAGCTACAGAAAACTCCCGGGCACGGTCTGAAGCCCGTAAGAAGAAAAGGACTAGTGGTCCAGCTGTGGGGATGAGAGTTGGACCCGTTTTAGGAATTGGAAGTGGAGGGTCAGGACTCTCTCATAAACAGAAGAAAGTAGGTGCTGGAGCTGGGAAACCTCCTTTAGCGGAGAGAATGAGCAAAGCCATGACATACAAGGCTCATCCATCAAGTGGGCCTCACTGTGTTGCCCTGTTGAGGGTTCCTCATAATGGACTTCAGAACGGAGAGATGGAGCCTCTTGTGTATAGTACAGCACCAAGGTCACATAGACTGCCTTCAGATAGGGTGGAAACAGAACTAGGACAAAAAGATACCACTGGATCACAGTTCACTACTGAACTAGGTAAGATGTTAACTGAGCAAATTGTATGGTAAGCCCAGATAAGATTATAGTACATTAAAAAAAAGTTGATTTGTGATAGGTTTCACAATAGAGTCCACAACACAAACACAACACTTACTATCAGCTCTGCTCTGGGAAAACCTCTTTTTTTTGCTAGTGGTAAGTGCAAAAAAATGAACTGTTTGCCTATAAAGCAGATACATCATCGTCAATGGCTAGTGTCCTGCATGTTATAAATGTTTCCCTTGTTCCAGGCACCTGGATGAAGTTAATGTTCATTTCCAGGTCTCTATAGAGCTTGACAACATGCTGAGTCATGTGAATTAAATGTGTTATAGCAGGAAACAGTTAAGATATGCAGAAAAGCCTGCTCTTGAAGAATGCAGTTGCAAAGCATTTATATAAAGTTATAGCTCAATTGTACACCATTAAATGTTCAAATTAGTTTCAACCGCTTATTGTTTTATATATGGGAATTAATGCTAATTGGTTCAGTAAATAAGCTAAGTAAAAAACTGTCCTAAATCACTTTTAGTAAAATTGTATTTTTGAAATATGTCATTCTTTTTTCACACACTTTTACATAGTCTAAATTAAAATGACTAGTTTTTTTCCTGAACTTAACCTTTTCCAGGAAAATAAAATAGTTAAGCTCTGTACCTTAACAAATTACACCTAGGAATGATTGTGGTGAAAATATTAACCATCCATTATTGCTGCTGCTGGTTTTTCACTTTATGTCACACTTCATCATAGTAATCCTGGTGGAGCTGCAGAAATTCACAGCTTAGGTGGGAGAACCTGTCAACAGGACAACTATGCAGTTCACAAATCTGGCCTTTAAGGAATAGTGGCAAGAAGAAAGCCAGTGTTAAAAGAAAACAAAAAGTACAATTTGTAGTTTGTCACAAACGATGTGGTGAACACAACTGGAAGAAGGTGCTCTTGTGAAAGGACACCAAAATTTGGACATTGTGGTCCATGTGCAAAACAGAAAAATAACACTCCATATCAGCCTAAATACACCATCCCAACAGTAAAACAACAGCATCAAACATAAGTTTGATACTGTGGGGAGGGGGAAAGCTTCTAAGAGTTTAAGACTGTGGACAGAGTTAAATACAAATAAGTCCAGAAAGAAACCAGTTGCAGGCTCCAGGAGAGTTGAACCTGTATGACATACCTTTCATACAGGTTCAACAGGTTCAAATCTTTATGATTTGAATGAAGCTTTACTGTATTTCTGGAGTTTTTTATTTTTATCCCTTTAACTGTATTGCATTTTTCACAAAAAGTATCAAGCACAGACTGCTTTTTCTGAACTTGTCTAGAAGCATGGTAAAACATTGCCAACTAATTTAAATTGGGGATATGCAACATTATCTCTTGGATTTCTTGAATTAATGTCATTTTTATTATTTTATTTCTAGCTGTCGGGACACAAACAAATATTTTAACCCTTGGAAGAATTTCCGTCTGTGCATTTTCATGCCTTAAAGTCTCAATAAAACGCTTTTCAGAACTGCTTTTAGTTCTGTTGTTTAAAGGTTGACCAACTTAATACTTTTCACAAATCTAATAGGAAGAAAACTTTAACATTTATACGTATCCAAGTTATTAATCTCATCCCATTTGTTTGAATCCAACTACATGGCATGATTGTCCAAATAGGCTCAAATGCTCTCAGAAGCCTGATCAATAAAGAAGTTGAAAATAAGACAGAAGTAGGTTATCATTTAAAAATCCTTTAAGTGTCACATATTTTCCTCCAATTACTGCAATTTAAAGCTGACATTTTTAAAACCCTTTTTTTCCCTCTATAACAGAGTTTTCCTATTCCATGATAATCAATGTACTCTATGATAGAGCTTAGTGCTGAATACTTTAGCAGCCTCACATTTATAATGTAGAGAGCTGTGGTTTTACACACTGGGGCTTGTTAAAGCTCCCAATAAGAGGTGATAACACCTTTTGAATTTCACTCTTGGGTCACAGTCCAGGGTCTGATCCATGGTAGTTAATCATTACTGCTGTTCTGAACAAGTCTTTTTTGATTTAGCAAAAATCTGTATCAACAGGGATTCCTCTTTTTTTATTATTATTTGTATTAATGTGTAAAGAAGAGTCTGGAAAATGTGTTATCTTTCCATTTCTTGGTGCTGCATTGGTTTGTAGCTGTTGTAACTTTGAAAACAAAGTCTTTAAAGTTACACCTTTAGGTTTTTTCTCTAAGTAAAAACCTAGAGATTGGATTTTTGGATAAAAATTACTAAAGTAGTGAATTTCCCAATTACTGAGATTTCCCCTCCAGGCCCATCGCTAACCAAAGTGTATATAGGAAAAGACAGCAGTTCAGGCATTTACCATCTTGCTTATTTTCCCTTTTAATCATGGAATCATAGCTTTAATATAACTGTCAGCTAAATAAAATTTCTCTTCAAGGAAGCTTAAGAGGACTCCTTTAAGATCAAATAGTTTCCATATGTTACTCACAGTTAGCAGGTGCACCAGAATGTGAACTTAAACATGCTTTACAAAGATAAATATTTTATCTGTCAGATGTTTATCCATGTAACATTCTATATATGCTAACAATAGGGTCACATTATTGTGTTGTCTTACAGCAATCAGTCACTCTGACAGCTACTATACATCCTAATCTCCTAATCCTCAGAAGAATACTTCACTCATCTCATTCAACAACCTCAACTCCACTCATTAATCCACTGCAGTATGCAAATATATATGTAAACAGTATATGTATTTGGTTGCCAATACTTGACACAAATGTTCCAAATCTTTAAAATCACAACAAATATATTATCAGAAATGAGAATAGACATTACCATATCTATTTTTCTATGAGTATTTACATGGAAGCTGGGCAAGTGAGGTGTTAAAAAGAGCATGTTTATGGAGAATGTTATTTTTTTTTCCTTATTATTTTTATAGGGACTATTCTCACCCAGTCTTTGTCCACAATCTCATAAGTTCTCAGCACAAAACTTTGCAGCTTCAAAATAAATTTTTGTGGGCAATAAAATCTCATTGGTTTTGGTTCAAAAATTGAATTCACAAAAGTATATTATTCACTTTTAAGACGAATTATAGACTCTTCTGGAGGCATGCTACTTTTGCCACAAACTATTGAGGGACCAGTTCACCACCAACTGAACCATTTCCTTAACAGTGCTGTCAATTTTAAAAATGTTCTTAAAGCACTTCAGAGGTGAAATCAAATCATTATTTCTTATAAAAGGTCTGTCAAAAAACATGCTTTTTAAAGTCATTCTTCTGAATATTGGATGAATTGGCAGTACAGTGAAAAGGCCTCACCGCATGGGTTGTTGTGAAGGAAGTGGTGTTTTTTTCTGAGTGACTTGTGCTCTTGTGTACTCCCACATCATGTCAAGATGTTCTTGGATAAGACATGTATTCCTTGCTAAACTTGTTGTTCTTCGTTTTGGTTTTTTTTCCACCTGACTGAGGTCATAAGCTGAGGTTGTGCTTTGATGGAAATCCTCTGCTCAGTGTGACTGTGCAACAAATCAAGGTTGCAACTCTTAAATATTAATGAAATCAGGCTGGAATTCACTGAAGTCCACCATGAAACTTCAGAGAATGAATTGAGAAAAAGCCTTCAGATGATGCAAATGTTCTAGAACGCTAATTTAGAAATGACTCAATAAAATAAAATCTAATTTAAATAAGCAAAAATAATTAAAAATGTTAATGAAATTAAAAAAAAGAAATTCAATAAATTACAACAGCTCCACATGTATTCCCACTTAGAGTAATTGAAATTACACACAATTTTATCACATCAGGTGCACCTGATTAAATGGTCTGTATTAAATATTTTAAAGGAAGTTTACTTTGTTTAGGCATTTTGTTGATGATGTTAAGTGAGAGTGAAAAGCATGGTGGGACACAATGAGATGTCTCAAAGAAAAGGACTTCTAGAATAAGGTTCTTTGGATAGTTTAGTCTGAATTATTTGCACAACAGAACTGAGGGCTTTTTTGTGTAAACAAAGTACAGAATAGTAGGAAAATAATCTCAAACCAGGTGAGAAGCATAGAGCTTCATATATCATGGTCTGGGCTATTTGGCTGCTGCAGAACCTGGCCAGAACAATAAACATAGAATCCACCATGAAGTGTATCTGAGGGCGTTTGATGAAAATGTGAGACCATCTGTAAATATAGAAATGCAATAGAGATGACGATAGCCCAGAATATACCAGTATTCCACCAAGGGTTGGCTGGGAATATAGAAAGGGAAAGATCTGTGTGGAGTTGAACCCCAGATCTTCATCTAATGGAGACGCCATGGGGAGACTTGAACCAGGCTGTAAACTCAAAAGATCTCTTAAAAATCTCACAGCTAAGAGTGAGGAGTGGGACACTCTTTTCTAAAACTAATGGTAGAGACTGGTAGACCCCTATAAGAAGCATCTCATTAAGGTTATTTTAACCAACTATATTACACACTAAGGTGTGTTATCTTTTTCTCTCAGTTAGACAGTACACTTTGTGGTTGATAGCTCTCTTTGTAGCAATCCCTCTTCCTAAAGAAGCATAAAGCGACAGTGGACAGTTTATTGCGTTGTGTCATTACTTTGGCGCAATACATCATTGTGAGTGTGCAGGCAGTGACAGTTTCTATGTTAAAGACATAAGTTTAAAGCAGGAGTAGCTTCTTTTGTGGCTTCATCTAGGAGAGACCCAGCTAAATATATAGAGGCTGATCCAGAAGTAAAATACATGTCATTAAAAAGACAGTTATTCACAGCAATGCTCCTTCACTTTCTTTGTCTAAGAGACAAAAACAACACAGGGTTAAGTGAAGTTCAGTAGAAAAACAAATGGTCATCATTTTTGTCCTTAAGACTGCAGGTTCAGATAATAATCACCGACTTCCAGTTTAAGTGAAAAGGAAAGTCAGTGATTCTTTATTTTAAATTTTTTTCTGAACACAAAGCTAATTTCTGCTCCAGCGTAGATGTGCAAGTGATTTTTTTTCGTTACAACAAAAATTATTCTGTAAACTGCAGTTATTTTACCATTTTTTCCCCCCACCACTGTGAATGTGTTTGACAAAAATCACATGAAAAGAACTGACGTCACACTGAGCTGCAAAAAGAGTAAATGGAGTTTAATCATAAGTTGTCAAATACAAACTCCCTTAGAAAGAAATAAAAATGATCTTTTCTGTCATCCCTCATTCAGGCTCCTCTCTCACCAATGGGAAAATGCATCTGCACAGCTCAGTAAAGAGGAAGTTGGCGGAGGAGAAAGGCTACGTGTTTGACAAGCGGCTCAGGTATAACGTGCGACAGAACGAGAGCAACTGTCGATTCAGAGACATTGTGGTCAGGAAGGAGGAGGGCTTTACGCATGTCCTGCTGTCCAGCCAAACCACAGACAACAATGCTCTAACACCAGAGGTGAGAGGAAAACCTGCCAACACTTTCTTCCTTTTCATTTGTCTTGTCCCTCTTGGGGGTATTGCTCAGTGTTGTATTGGTAAATAAAGTTCGAGGCAACTTTTAAATGCCTCACATTTAGTATTAGGTTGCATTTAGGAAAAATCGCTGCGCTGTACTTCTACAGCACGATTCCTACATAAGGTCATTCAAGGATATTGAAACAGAGAATTGCAGTAAAAATAAGAAATGTGTAGAAAAGCTAATCAGTATATTACAAAACGGATTTCTATCCATTGAATTTTTTTCCACATTTCGCCAGATTGCATCCATAAACTTCAGTGTATTTCATTGGAAATTTTCTGGGTAGCCCTACACAAAGTAGTGCATTTCTGTAAATTAGCAGAAAACTACCTCTTTTGCAGGTAAAAATATGAAAAGCATTCATCCCTCTTTGTTCCGATAACCCTCCCTAAATAAAACCTAGTCCAATCAATCACATTCTTGAACAGACACCACCTGTGTGTAGTTAGTATGAATTCAGTTGTTCTCTCCAGACCTCAGATCTTTGCCAGAGAATATTCATGAACAAAAACATAGTGAATACCAAAGAACACACCAGACAAGTCAGGAATAAAGTTGGAAAGTCATTTAAACTGTGAAAATACTTAAGACGTGGCCACCTACATGAAATGAGGCGAGAGCAATAATCAAGAAGTTCATAGCGACTTTCAAGTAGTTGCAGAGATCCACAGCTGAGGTGGGAGCATCTGTAAATCTAAGGGGTGTGAGTTATTTTCGCAAGGCACCATAACCACTCCAACTGAGCTTTCCAGGTGCCAGATCGAGGAACAGCAGTTTTGTGTGACATCTGCCCAGTGTGATGGTGTCAGCTGCATAAAGCTGCCATTAGCGCACTTCTGGAAAAAATGTCTTCTGCCTCCTGCCAAAGCCAGCTTTGAAAAGTTTGCTATGAGGGCTACAGGCCATTTAATCCAGAGTTCAGCCATCTGTTTTCACAGAGGCAAGATGATACTTGAACAAGTGAAAAGATTATGCTGGTGATTCAAAGAGGAAAGAAGCTTGTAATTGCCTTTTGAGAGAAGTGCAGACCCTAAAGAAGATTTCCAGTGTTTCAACTGATCTTTCTGTAGCACCATCAATGCTGCACACCATTTAAGTATTTCCAAGAGGACCACTCTGATTGCAAAGATGTATATTTTTGCAAATTTCCTTAGTGCAGGGGCATCTTTAAAAGCAGCAACCATTTTTTGGCAAAGACTGAATGCATTGCACCCACTAGTAGCGGGGTCTCCCTATTTTTAGAAGCATTTCTGATTAGGTCTAGTGTACCAGCTGTGTTCTCTCTACAGGCATAAAAGATGCAAAATCTGCACCAAGCTGCGTTCGCCGGTATTTTCATAGTCTCCTCGATCACCTGCTGACGCTACGTCAGTTAAACTCCCTTCACAAAATCAACCTGCAGCGACAATTTGAACAGTACAACCTGCCTCCAGAGGTTGCTCCCTGACTTGATCTGGTGTCAAATAAAGAAATGACTCTCAGCACAACTTCTGTTTTCAGAAGTTGTGCTGAGGATAAATTCTCTCGATGAAATGGAATTAATTTCTCCAAACTGAATTGTCAGTGGCAGTGAAAGTAAAAAAATAATAATAATAAAAAAACGATGAGTGGAAATTCAGGATGTCAGGTAATGGCTTTCTTCTCAGCTGCTTCATGCGTTGTAAACTGGCTGCCTGCAGGATTCCACTAATATGAGATTGGATGCTTATTTCCACAGTCAGTCAGCAACAAACTGCTACATTTTCGGTGGATTGATTATGTTACTTGTTTTCTAGCTACCTGCCAGCAACTCTTAAGTTGCAGTGGATTTTTGTTTTTGGGAAATGTTTACGGCAAAAGTTTACATATACAAGTTTGTCTATTTTGAGCCTTTATCTCTTTCTTTTCATTTTCAGCATTGCTTTAATATGTGTTTCTAGAGCTCAGGCTTGGGCACAGATGATGGGGTGGATCACAGTCATCCACCTCAGCCTGATAACTCTGAGCAAACAGGTTTTTCTGCTGCTCACATGTTACTCTGAGCCTTCACACAGGACTGTTCTCGCTTTGATGCAGCGTTGTGGGCAAGGCAGCCTGTACCTCACAGGCACTCAAGTGGCCTAAGTGAGGCTGGGTTTATGTGTGCGTGTACTTTCATGTGTGACAGTAAGCCCATAAGATGTGGGCTTATCAAACAGCTCTGATACGTCCTTCTGTGCCTCTCGTTCTTTGAAGCTGCAGAGACAAGACAATCTCTGGATGTGCTTGCTGAATGGGTTCGCTTTAGAAAATCTGGAAATTTATCCCGGTACATTCTTCCAAGCACTGCTTTAGAGGAGGAAAATCTTTCTGAGGCCTTAAGTAGAGTACTTCTTCCTGTTACAGAAGCTAATATGTCATAGCATTCTTATTTTCTGTGCTGCTGTAGAAATCATTGCTTTTAAAATCATTTCTGGTAAGGTTTTAAGGTAGTTTGACTATTACTTGGAGAATAGATATGTTACCGTGCTTGTTGGCAAGTCTGTCATCCTCAATCAAAATGAGGATGACATTTTCATGTTTTCATTGAACATGTCATGGGGGATGTCATCTGTAAACATAGCATTTATTTTCCCTCTTATGCATCTGCACACCTATTTATTCCCTTCTAAACTCAACTTTACATACAAGCTACAAGATATCAAATGCTGGATGGGACTGAATTTACCAGTCGCTCCTATTGACCTGACACATCTGACCTTCTTAGCTGTAAAGTTGGCCCTATTCTTTTTTTTTTTTGTTTTCCAATAATCACTTTATCTTAAGTAAGTATGTCAGTTTAGTTTTTTTTTATTATTATTTTAATGCAGCTTTTGAGTCTCAGGAAGGTCAGTACAAGTTAATCAAAAAATGTACTGTATCTTGAGATAGTGATTCATGCAAAATTAGACTGTTGTGTCTCATTATATCTTTATCTGAGCCAACAAAACTTACACTCACTACAGATAGATCAAAAGGCAGCAGCCAGACTTCTTTCCAAAACCTAAAAAAGTGACTACATTACTATAACACCATCAATAACTACTCTGGGCCTCCTTTGAAGTGTATCTCAAATCTCCAAACCTGTTTCCTACCTGGCTGAAAGGTCAGCTCCTCAGCCAAAACTCTCCAGGCCATACCACACATTCAGCTGAGATTGAGGTTTTTCAGTCATGGAATTGATTTTCTTGAGTCTCCGACATGCAAACTCATGTTTATCTTCAAAATGTCTTTTAAAAACATAGTTTATATGCTGGTATCCCATGCCTCATACAAGCTATGATTCACATGTTTTCTAAGAATTTTTGTTTTTCCGAGATTTTATTTTGATTTCAAGTTTAATTTGAGTATTTAATCATGTTTTATTAGTTGGTGGTATTTTTTTATCATATTGCTGCTTTTACTTGTTTGTCCTCTTAATTATTTTAAATGTTGTGTAGCACTTTGTGACTTCTGTTTGGAAAGGTGCAAAATGAGTACTTTATTAGTAATAATTGTAGTAGTAGTTTCAAGTAGCGTTCTTTTGTAAACTAATATTTTAAGACATCTTTTTAAGATCACCTCAAAGCGACAGCTCTGGTAGTCTTTTCTACACCATATGCACCAATTTTACAATATATTCTGTAAGCCAGTTCACCTGTGTCTATTCAATAAAACACACCCTGTCTATGGCCACTCACACAGAGAAAATCTCAGAGCTGCTGCAGCACCATTAGGGGTAAATGCGTGGTTAGAGTCTTTTATGAAAGTCCTTCAGGCAGTGGAAGTATTTCCAATCTTTGATATTTCATCTATTCACTTTGAAAAGCTCTTCAGTTGCTTTGGCAGTGGTTGCTGGCAATTTGGCCGCTTGCTGCATTCCCCATTGCCATCTTAAATGCTCACCAAGGAGGCGGGGGGGATTCTGAAGCCTAATAGAAACTTCCTGGTTATTATTATCACTTGGTTTGTAAGTGTAGCAATCTTTTCTGGGGGGGTTTCTTGTTGTTGTTTAACCCTTCCTAATGTCAGGTCAGAGTCATAGACATCCATTTATAAGCAGTTATTTTGTAAGTAAAAGAGTAAAAATAAAAGACTTTCCTTTACTCACTGGGATGAAATGCAAAGTCTAAAGCAGTAGAGACTAAATGATTGTTTGGGATATACATATCCCTGAGTTTTCACTTCCAGGAAGCTGTTGTTCATAGTTTCTGAATTGGTGCCATATTTGTTTGTTTCCAAACACCCTCAAGATGTCTCCTGGCTGCACTTGAATGTCACTTCGACGGCCGTCTTCCGTCTTTCACACAGAGCTGATCCAGCATCTGTTCGTCTTTGCTTCATGTTTGTGAGCTGGGTTTTAATTTGTCTCGCTAAAATGCCATCATTTGTTATGGAACAGAGAAAAGCAGCTGTTTTTCTATCACTCCAGCAGGCATTACATTGAATCAGATTAATTTCCTGTAAACTTGTGTTATTGCTGAACATAAAGCCTCTTCTGTAACCTGAGTTGTTTTACAAACCATCAATCTGCATTTATCAGACTCTCGATGTGTCTATCAAGAGGGACAGGTCTTTACAATGTCTGTAAAAAGGCTTACAACCCTGCAACATAGGGAAAATATAAGCTCAGACTGATGCCACAATCAATTGGACAGGATAGATTATACGCTTGATGAGACATGGAGAATTAAATGCAATTTGAGGTTGGATATTTAATATAGGTCAAGGGTGATAATCTGATTAAAACGCATTATCAGAATGCCGATTGACTGTAGATGGTAAAGTGGGTGGGGGCGGCAGTTTCTAGGGAACCAGTCTCAGCCCACTCTGGTCTTCATTGCATGAGACAAACGCCAAAACATACAGGTTGATACAAATACTTCCATTATCATTTTAAATCATTTCTGGTGCCTAATTTTAGCGTTTTTGAACTACAAATTTGAGGTATAAAAATCTATTGTTTTTTTTGTTTTTTTAAACAATGTGAATATGTGTTCATGTTAAGTAGGTATGTAGTTTGCTTAAGCTACAGTACAAAACGAATGAGTCGTAATGTTAATATGGTAAAGTCGGCAGCTGTTAGCAGCAAGGCTGTCAAACAAAGATGCTGAACAACTTGGCATGTAAATATTTTACTCACACTCCATCCTGGGAGAATATTCAGAGCTAAAAGTAAAGTCTTTTTCAGTCTGAGATTTTTTTACAGAAAAATAAAAGCAAAAAATCACTCCACTGTTGAGATGAAGTGAAATGTGGTTCGACTGTAAATGAAAGGTATACTTGAGGATCCCAGCAGAAACTGCATTCAGATTCTAATATGCTGGCCTGAACTCTTATCACAGCCCAAATCACATAAACGTCTACACGGTGTTTTACAAAAGTATTCATACCCCTTGAACTTTGTCAACTTACGACCACAAACAAATGCATGTCAACACAGCACCTTTTGAAGTTTTACATTAAAAAAAGAAAGAGTTGTACTTAGTCTCCACCTTTCTTTCAGTTACAGTTTTCAGCATTTTGGTTTATGTCTCTTAAGCTTTGCACATCCAGAGATCTTATTTCCAGTTCCTCTTTCCAGAGTAGCTCAAACTTAGTGACATTGGATGAAGATCATTGATACACATCAATTTTAAAGTCACTACAGATTTGCAATTGGATTTAGGTCACTTTGACTAGGCCATTCACCTAACACATCAATGCTTTGTGGATTTTTATGTAAAGGTGTCAGAGTAAGAGGGCTGAAATCAAATGCACACTTTTCAGTACAAAAATTTAAACCATGTACAATAATAATTTCACTTCCAAATGATGTACCACATCATTTTGGTTTATCAGATTAAATGCTTATGAATTGCACTCGAGTTTGTTGTTGGGTGACATAATGGAAAAAGTTCTTTGTGTCAATGCTTTTGAAAGGTACTGTAATGGCTTTGAAGTCGCCCACTGATTTAAGTCAAGCAATGCATTACTTCATCTTTATGTTGCTACAGAGAGCTGACTTGTCGTGATGACTAATATGAAGTAATGTAAACTCGTGAGAAATATTTTCCTACTTGCAGCAGAGCTGTGGAACATCAACAGGTCAACTGTCGTAGCTTTTATTGGACCTGTGGCAAATCCTTAGCTTCGGTGTCTGCTCTCTGGCTCCATGTAAGTGGACCATTTCCAGGACCAGACAACTTTGTCCTGACAGGCTTTTGGAAGTCCTTTGTCAAATTGTCTGTGACACAGTTTTATGTTCCAGTTTAAGATTTTCTTTTCCCTTTTTTTTCTCCTTTTCTTATATTTTCTAAAAGGAGCAAATTTTGTAAGATCTTCTGGCTGACATCTGATTGAAAGTTATTATTTATGACTGAGGAAGAATTAATTCACTTCATATTCACACCAAACATTTCCTGCCCTTTAAATTGAATTCTAATGAATTTGCTGTCCTCATTTAAATAAGCCAAAACACGATGGGATCAACTTGCTATCAGCTTGTGAAGTCTATTGTTTGCCGATACTGTAAACATTTCTCACTTGTCTGTTTGCTTACACCTCTACAAAAGTTGCTGCCGCTTCATGTTGCTCACTACTTGAACAAATCATACTCCTGCCTGACAAAATTTGACACCTTTCCATCTGTTTCTACAGATCATGAAGGAAGTCTGTCGAGCTTTGGGGAATGCTGCTGCTGATGACAGTAAGCTGTTACTCCTCAGCTCTGTGGGGACAGTTTTCTGCAGTGGCCTGGAGCCCTCTTACCTCATAGGGCGTTTGTCCACCGACCGCAGAAAAGAGAGCAGCCGAATTGCCGAAGCTGTACGGTAAGACAGAACCTCAGTCTTTCATGATATGCACTAGTTGTGGACAGAATCTACACTCATCTCCCTGATACCCCTTCAGGGACTTTGTGTTGGCGTTTATCCACTTCAAGAAGCCGATTGTTGTGGCAATAAACGGGCCCGCTTTGGGTTTGGGGGCATCCATCCTGCCTTTGTGTGACGTAGTGTGGGCTAGTGAGAGAGCGTGGTTCCAAACACCATGTGCAGCCCTCCACCTCACCCCCTCTGGATGCTCCTCTTACACCTTTCCTCAGATTCTGGGTGTAGCTTTGGTGGGTCTTTGCTTCTATTCGGTCTATTTTTATCTAAATAAACCACATGAATAGCTCATTTTGATAAATGTAAGGATTACATGACGCACTGAAAAAAACATCCTCTAACTGCAGGCCAATGAGATGCTGTTCTGTGGAAGGAAACTCACAGCACAAGAAGCATGCAGTCGAGGTCTGGTATCACAGGTTTTCTGGCCAACCACATTTAACCAAGAGGTGATGCTGCGCGTTAAGGAAATGGCATCATGCAATGCTTTGGTAAGGCTATAACTAAAAAACTTGTAAGACTAACCTATTTGTGACAAATAACCCTAATTAGCATTCTATTGCTTTTCTTTTTGTTCCCAAAGGTTTTAGAAGAGTCTAAATGCTTGGTGAGAAGCATTCTCATCTCAGTGCTAGAAGAAGTTAATGAGAAAGAGTGTCAGATGCTGAAGCAGCTGTGGTGTTCAACCAAAGGACTGGAGGCGCTCTTCAGCTACGTGCACAATAAGACCAGTGAAAAGTAACCATGCGGAGTCTGAAGGACGAATCCGGTTGACGTGGGTCTGAGGCTGCCTGAGAAGAGGATGCTGGGATTTCCAACATTGCTGAGGGTCTTTGATTCACTCCATCAGAGAAGAGTTTCTGGACTTTTGTCTACTTGTCTCTCTAAAAACAAAATAAATCCCATCATAATTTTTTGTACCAGGGCTTCTTTTTGGACCCACTGTGTAATAACTTCCACGTTCTTTATGTAGCTGTCGGGGCCGGGTGTACATCACTTAGAAGCAGAGGGACTGTTGCTGAGTAATCTCACTGCAGATGATAAAGAAATCATATATGTTATTAATATATTCATATATTTATTTCAGATGTATAAATTAGCTGTTTTCTGTATTTGTGCTGCATTTTTTTTTTTTTTTTATTGTGCTCACTTATGTCTTGAGTTGAAGGGTAAACCAAAGTCTGGTTAAGCAGTCTGTTTGGTTTTTGACATGCACTTTCACATTCACTCCCATGTATGAAATCTGAAAAAAAAAGAAAAAAAAAACTACTGCTGCTAGCAAATCAGTCCGAGGGATTGTTCAAGAGTAGAGGTCAAGAAGTACCACAATTTAATAAAAATCATTCAAAGATTACCTAAATGACCTAAATGTGGACGTGAATAAGTATCAGCAAATAGACCACACTGATTCATACCTCTCAGAAATTTTGAGTTGAAGTTATTTTCATTCAACCAGGCAAATGGAAGCATGCATTTATTTATTTATTTTTTAACAAAAAACGGCACAGTCCAGTTTTACTTAGACCATTTTCAAACAGCAAAATATTATTTGGTTTTGCAGCAATTAAATTCTTCTTTTAACTGCTGACCAGCTTTTTTTTTATGTTTTCACTGGTATTTTAACAAATTTTTGTGGTGATGAGCTGCAAGTCTGAAGTTGGAAAGCCTCCATCCCATCTGTGCCCTTCTCCTTAGCGCCCTCCACAGACTTTCTAAAAGATTACTTCCAATCAGAAGAAACTTGGTCAAATTAAAACATTACTTGAAATTTAATTCTGCCTCAGGTATAAATGAGTTTAGTTGTGCAAAGTAATCTTTAGTCAACATGTCTTCTTTTCAGATTGTATAATCATGAGATATATAAATTATAATTGTTTGAAATGACATCTACCAAATTTTACCAAATTTTTGTGAATCTGAAAAAGTAACGATAAATAACACTAATTTGTCCAATTCCTTAATAGCTGCACTTACCGCATCATACTCCAATAAATTATTTGTGGTGTTGCAATTATCAGTTAAGATAAATAGTGTGGGTTATTGGGGAGATGTGAAAGGATTTTAATGGCTTGACACTCAATAACTAAAGTATTTTTAGGATGAATAAAAATGTAAAAAATAGAAAATAATAATTCTAAAAAAAGCTTTGTCTTAGGATGTCAGTAAAAATGTCAAATTTCAACATTTGTCACTTGAGCCAGCCTGGTCCTGATCTGCATGTAACAATGGAGGATTTCGTTGAATCTGATATTTTGCTAAATGTATTATATTAAGGGATCTATTTTGCTTTACCAAAGTGTATATGTATGTAGGGGTGTGTAAGACGTTTAGTAAGAGATGTCAATAATTTTACAGTGAAGAGGTATTTGCATGTAATATATCGTATTGTACGTACTTCAGGGTATGTTTTTGTAGCAATGTAATTATTTTTGTATTTATTTTAGATAATTATAATTAAGGTGGTGAAGTGTCATGTGGCTTCCCTTTGCTTTCAGTAGCACTGCGGCACTTTTCATCCGTCTTAGCCTAACTTATATGCCCCAGAGGTTACCCTCGGATAAATTCAGAGTCAAAACTGATTTTAAAAAGTTTTTGTGTTGATTATTTTTATTGTAATTGATCAGATGAAAGTCAGTTTCTCATCTTTTGGGTTTTGCTGAGACCTATGGATGAGAATAGCTTGAGAGAAAATGGGGTTTGTTGGATTTTAAACATAAAACTGTGTTATTTAATGATATAAAACTGGTGTTGTGTTTTGGTTATTGATTGAAGGGAATTATGCAAGATTTTTGTCTTTTTTTTTTTTACCAAATGACAAAAGCTGAATTAAAATTTTTAATCAAAGTGAGGAACATCACAGAACAAGAACATTTTCCCAGAATTTGTTTTAACAAGTAATTCCTGGGAGTTTGTAATCACTATATATGACTGTAAATATAAGATGACAGATATTATCATATCTTATCATATGAGATTAAGTACGCAGGACCCTCATGCTGTGACTACTGTCAGTGAATGCAAATCACTACATTCTGGTGACTTTCTGGCATATTGATTCTCTAAATTGAGGTTTTATCTATCTATTTATTTCTTTATTTATTTTTTGTTTTATAAATGTATCCAAACTTGTCCATTTAGACACGTTTTTAACAGGACTTCAGATCTAAATGTTCATGTTTAAACTGCTTGATAATTGAAGACAATCGTTTGTTACTTTTGCCCCATTGCTGATCATAAATGACCATATTCCCACCAAGTGTCTGAGTTGTTTTTGTTTCCTTTTTTTAATCATGTGTGTTTGGGTGTGTTACATTCATATTTCATTTCTTTGTCTAAAAGCACACTGTGCAGACTATTTCATAAGTGTTGGTGCTAAAATGCAGATTCAGTATATTAACAGTTTCTTGCAGCAGTTTTTGATGCATGATGTTTTGCATTTTTATTGGTACTTTACTGCCATCTTCTGCTATGGATAGTAAGTTAAACAAAATTCAACCCATTTTTTTTTTTTTTTTGTTCACCGGGTTTTTTCTAAGCTTTTCTGCTATTTACTATAGTGTGTTGGGATGCTTCACATAAACCTGTGTGTCATTTTGAGACAGCTTTTAATATTTTAGTTCCACAGGTCAACTTGGAGGTACAATCTTTCCAGGAGAGCAGTGCCAGCCCTGAGGCCCTTTCTCCCTGAGGGACCAATCAGAAGCACCACTTTGGCTGATCTTGTGAAGGTTTCCAAACCAGATGCCTAAAATACCTACCCTGCCTTTTAGGTAGTTTTGTCCTTGCAGTCAATCTCCATATTTCATGAGTAGATGAGATATGGAGATATGATTGTTTTTGACCATGTCTCTCTTCACGACATCAAACCTGTACAGCACGGTGTTCAAAATGTGGTCTGTGGGTCATTTACTGAAACAAATGTGGCCCTTGCAGCACAATTCGTTCATGTACGTTTAAAACAAAAACCTTTAATGCTTAGATTTTTGCTAATAAAATTGGAAATTTTGGGTAATTTACAAAATGTTTCTCTCTTGTTGCCAGGGTCATTTTTAATCTTATAACAAATATGACCACAAATGTATTTTTACTCAAAAAGTACATTTGGATCATTGATGAAACTTGGCTAAGTACTTTAAGCATTTTCAAATAAATGCTTTTTTTTTGTCAGATAAATCTGACACGTGCTTTAGATGGAAAAGTCAAGAGAAAGAACGAATGGACACAACATATCTATTGCACATGTTCCTCCAATGTATCATCCTCTCTATTTTACAATCATTCATTCACAAAACTGCAAAACATTTTAACTCCCCTGCCTAAGCCAACCTGCTCTTTTCTGACTGCAGACCATACCCGACTTGAATAATCCAGAGATCTGAAGCTATGAGCTCAAAGCCTTTTCCAAGAGGCTTTGTTTAAGGTAAGAGGCCAGAACAAGGATAATTGGACTATACTTATGATGGATCCTATAAAGGGAACCAGTTACTTAACCTTGCAGGTAGGTCTTGAGTAAAATCCTGTGGGTTCTTCCTAGGCAAAGTCCAAGCAAGCCGTGTGGAAATCCCTCCCTTAGTGGGGAGTGGATGGGTTTATCTTGATGTCATTTGGTCTGTTGTCTGATCCCTGACTGCCAAATTGAATATGATGTAACCTTCAATCTGTTTGGATTTTGAAAATTCTAATGTTCTCATCTCAGTCACACTTTAACATAATACAGGGTTTGATTTTCTGTGAAATGACAAATAAATACACTACATAATATTATTCAATTATTTTATTAAGTTATCAGACCTGACATTTATCAGTGCCACCCTTAACACAAAGTATTTTTAAAATCCCAACCTGCCTTAACATGTATCCTCTGATCTCTGTAAAATGAAACGTGATTTCCTTTGGGCATCTTATTCCTTCATTTTAGTGTGTTTTTGTCTTCATCACAGGATGTCTCCCAGTTGTGGGAGGAAGAGGTGAAAATGTTATCAGTAAAAATGTTTTTTATTTCTTAAATCTTGCTGCCTCAAACATAATCAGCTAAATATATTTCACAGACTCAACAAAATGTAAACAGTAGTGTAAAAAGATTGGGAATATATTTTATAAAAGGGTTGCCATGTGTTTTAAAATGCCTACAAAATGTTTGTTAATTACATGGATGCAAAAACCTAATGTGTCAATGATCTAAAGATCTGCAAAAATCAAATAAGTTTTGCTAAAAGCATCTCAATTGAAATTTTCAGACATTTTTATACCAGGCTGTAAAGGGTTAATCTTACTGATATGGGAAAACACAGCACAACACTGTTTTTCCACTAAAATATATTACATAACTGGAACCATGTAATGTAAATATATATATAGCGATGGCTGGGACAAATGTGGTATTTACTGAATTATTTAATGCAAATTTGAGTTTTGAAATGGAGAATTTGACTTTTTATTTAAAACCAAAAAATCTGGAAACACTATAAATTCCCATTCAACAAACTTTCACAACAATAAACATCTTTGCCAGCGGGCGCAGACAGATTCCTGAGCGGTGTAGTCAACAAGT
This sequence comes from Brachyrhaphis terrabensis, assembly GCA_903067065.1. Taxonomy (NCBI): domain Eukaryota; kingdom Metazoa; phylum Chordata; class Actinopteri; order Cyprinodontiformes; family Poeciliidae; genus Brachyrhaphis; species Brachyrhaphis terrabensis. The sequence goes on along the minus strand of CAEGAG010104117.1, from coordinate 77,303 downwards.
ACAATGACTGAAACCATCACATTAAAATGAAGTAAAAAGAAAAAAAAGAAATTCTAAGATCAATTAAACATTAAAGAAGAGAGAGAAAGAGAGTGTTTATCTGAAAAGCTGGACTTTTTTTTTTCTCCAACTGACCTGCATGTTTTGTATCTGCTCTTAGAGCAGTTTCCAATATTTACTCTGTAATTACGGAGGTAGAAGCTTTGCACCAACCAAACCAATGGCATAATGACATAGTTTTGCAACAGATGATGCGATCAGCTGTAAATGATATTATAAACCACACTTCAAATTGACAAAGAAACATAACCACCACTGTTCCTCTGCGTTGACAGAAAACCAGTCATGGGAGCCTTGCATACAGTCTCATGTTCACTTTTATGTCCCAATATTTGTGGATGTATTAAAACTGCTTGGGTCCTTCAATTATCCTCTTTCTCATTTCTTCTGCGTGCTTCTTGCTGCGCTCTCGTTTTTCCAATCGCTACGAGATGAAAGAAAACACAGACACATGAGAAACTTATTAGCAAAATAAATTATATACTGATTCATAATTGGCTAAAAACAAACTGACACACCTCTTTCTTCAGACAGTGACGCATGGCACGGTCCGCGTCATTACATGTGCCAAAGAACTTCATGACATTGTGCTGACGGAGACAGGAAGACATTTGCATGGCTTAGTTAAGAAACGGGTGGTGAGAAAACAAGGCAGAGACCTGCTTACCTCTTTGTGGCACTGTCTCAGGAGGCTTATGAGTTCATTGCACTCGTTTGTGTGCAGGTGAGGTGAAAGGTCAGGGTGCATTCTGAGTTAAGGAACCACTGCAGCAACACTGAAAACAACAAACAAAGGTGGCGCTAAGAATAAGACCACACATCTGAAAAGCACCACAAAACCTTCCTAGTTAATACTCTGGAGAAGCATGGATGGTTCTCCTCACTGTTTCTAGCGTTACATTAACCACAGTACTGCTAGACGTCTTCTAAAGGATACTAATGCCTCCCCATCCCTCTCCTTCTTGATTTGTCATTGTGACGACCGACTTCCCTGTGGACACTTACCTGAAGAAACATAAGACATGAACATACAACACCGCACACAGCAAGTCATCAAACAAAAGTGAAATGGGAGACATCACCTCATCCTAGACAAAATAAACACACACATTAAGTGTGACTTTCCTCCGTTTCACATTGAGCATGCTCGGATGTGACCCTGATGATAACCAGACCTTCTGGCAACCCTTAACGTTATTTATTGCAACTCTCTTGTCAGTTCAGCTGCTATCCACATCATATTCCATCTCCAACAAGTAACAGTGCCGTGATCAGGGAACTCGTACAAAGAAATCAGTATTTGCTGAGCTCCCAGTGAAATAAGGCTCAGCAGCGAAGTGCACCCACACCTCCAAAGTGAGCATGGTTGCTGTAAAAATGAATAAAGTTGAAGGGAGGGGGGAAAAACTTCGTAAAGAGTAATAAGAAGGAAGCAGCAAATTTCTTAGCATATTAAAATTACTTTTTTTTCCCTAAAATTACAATTAGCCATACAGAATAAAATGATAATGGAAGTGATGGGAGACTGCTGAGTGGGCTTATTTTGGTGTGAAAGAGGACTGAATAAGAAGCTGAATGTCCATCACACATGCATGAGAAAAGTGACAGTCACTATGAAGAAGCAGTTTAGTTGTGTTGATTTATGTCAAGATTAACCAATATAGAAATATCTGACAAACATATTTTACGATAAAGTTTATTAAATGGTGGAAATCGTAGATCTAATTACACCTTACTTACAGCTATTACTAGAAATGTTTGACTTTAATTGTTGTTTATACAAATACATTATTTGTGGTATATTTGTCCAGAGGAATGGTTAGTTTTGATCTTTTCACTTCTCTTCTGACCAGCAACGCAGTTATTAGGCCATTGGAGATTATAATATATACTAGAACATACCGATGAAACATTTTTTGTCCATCTACGTTCATCGTAGAGATTTGCAGTAGTAAGGAACCGGAAGAAAAGCCAAGGGTCTCTAGAATGCTGTAAATCTTCTAAGCTATTTGAAGACACTGAGCACTGTCGGCTGAATAAAACTTACCAGACGTAAAGCTGTGTCATCTGACAACTTCCCCAGCACACCTGGATCTAAAGTCAGGTTAACTAATAGGCCTTAGCTAAAGCAACACACATATTTATATTCACTAAACAACAGATTTAACACTCCAAAAACAGCAAATCTGTAACTCGATGCAAAACCTGGTCACGTTTAAGTATCTATTCTCAACGTTAGAGCAAAAACAAGTACAATCTCCTTGAAAAACGTGGAGCTGTAGGACATTGGAGATTCTCACAACGCTTTCATAACGTACGGCACGAACACTGTGGGACAGAGCAAACAACGAATCATCGTCCGAGTTTATTTAATTTCGACCAATCGTGTGCGTCTTTTCAGGAAAAGGCGGGACTTGTTGTTTCAAAGGTTTGGAGGAAATGCAAGAGAACTATCTACTACTTGTATCCGAGTTTGCATTTCTTATGCTATATGTTTAGATAAAAAGCAATATTTAATTTTGCTGTGGCATTTGAGAGTGTTTATTTTTATTTTTAAGACTTTATTAGAAAGTCAAACATTACAAAATGAAGTAAACAAAGGACAAATGAACGTAGTCAACAATGAACAATAGGCAAAGGCCAAGTCTTTTAATCATATCATATTAAACAAGAAGCGTAAATTTATTGTTTATAGCAGTTTTGTCTGCCTATTTGGAATAAAAAACAATATTGCCTTTTTTTTCAAGCTTTTTATTCGTACTGACTTTAGTATCATCGGAAACGGGGCTGTTAAAAGCAATACCACTCCAACTCACCAGAGAGCGCTAAAGCACACATAGAACGCTTGTTGTTAGTTTCTGATTGGTTGATTCATCCTGTCTGTGGCAGAGGCGGTTTGTTTGGAATATCTCAGTAGCTCACAGTTGCTAACACGTCTGTTAAACAGTAGAAATACAGTTTTATATTACGCAGACTGGGTTTTATTTGTTGCTTAAGGAAATATGGATAATTCGGCGAAACACTTACTGCAGCGACTGGTGCGACGGATCCCTGCTTCGATGCTTAAATCCACGCTGGACAAGTGGGGGCGTCTGACCGCAGAAAAGCGAAAATCCTTAGATTTCACTCAGTCAAAATGGACCATAACCCAAGAACTAGTCGCCCTTTGTGAGGTATATTGAAGCTTATTCTCTTGAATAAGATGTATGTATATTCGTTTATGTTTTAACCACACTGTGGTGCGATTAAGCAACAGCAATGATTGTATGTAAACGTGATATTAGTTCAAATGAACAATAGACGTTATTGTTTTTAATTGTTAATTTTTCTTAACAGGAAAGTGAACTGACTGTAAAACACATCACAGAGCTTGAGATGATATGTAAGTACAGTTCTTAAACTGTGGTTTTGACTTTGCGATACTTTTTCATGTATTATCTTGCAGAAACCTGTGTAAAAAAAAAAAATACATGCAGATTTTATCAATGAAAGAAAAATAAAACTTTTTTTTTTCTTTTCAGACACATCTGCTTCTTCTCCCTTTATGAAAAATAATGTTTAGATGGTGCATAGTGTTCAAAGGGAGTTCTTATTTATTCTTAGAGCCATTCATACAAGCCTTTTGTAAAATTGTACCAATGTTTGAAGGAAGATGGACAGACTGTGTCTTTTTAAAGTTGGTTTTCCTGGATACAAACTTACTCAGTTCACCTGAATTACAAAAAAAAAAACTCGCTTTAGTTATAATGGGAGGCTTTTTCCCCATTAAAGCTAATTTTAGATTAAACAAATGATGAGCTGTTCAAGATCGGGAAGAGACTTTTGTTTGACAAAAGAAAGTGAAGCAAAGCGAAGCTCAAAACTACTGTAATCACAGTCAGCACTTCGATACCGTTGTGTAGCAACATTATTTACATAAAGTCAAAGAAACATAACTTTTGGCAGTCTGAACACAATCTTATAAATGCAACCATTGCTGTTATTTAATTAATGGATTACAATAAAACTTAATATTTAACTTTGGTTTCATTGTCGCAGATATCACTGAGAATCCAAACCAGGGAATGTGGCACACCTTCCAGCTTGTGGATCCTGAGGGTAGGTCAGAACAAGACTATCCACCTTATAACTTAAAAATATTAAAACCTGATAGTTTGTTTTAATTTATATAAAAAGTGGAACTGACATTTCAATTATTAATCTGCTAAAATCTAGGTCGTAATGTGCACCAGTATAAATATAATTTCAATATCACATATTTTATATTTTTGCATTTTAAAAAGATGTTATTTTTATCCATAGTAAAGAAATGTCATTTTGGGCATCTTTTGTAAAATATAGCTCATCTCTTTAATTTAAAGATGAGTAGACATTATAATGTGACCATAAACTTGGAATTTTTCTTCTGAAATACTTGTTCATATTTTTACATCCTTTAAATGAGATTTAACCGCTTTCTGTTTGTTCGTTTTTTGTTTTGTTTTTTGGTTCCCAGATGATGCTCACTCTGTGGAGCTAATGCAGTTTAAGGAACAATTCAAATCCCATCTCAGTGAGCTCAAAAGAAATGTGAGACTAAAAATGCATTTAAATTACAGTTGCATTTGTCTTTAACATACTATTTGAAATATCAATGATGTCTTTTGATTTTTATCAAAGGTGTCGGTCAAAATTAAGAAGCACACAGACGAAGCTGTTTGGATCCGAGTTGCCTGGGGAGACGGCTTATCTCGGCCCAACCACCTGAAAGCAACATATGTTGTTCATTATCTCCAGACCCCTTATGTTTTTGTTAATGCTTTGTCTTCAAAGCATAAGCCTCTGCTCTTACAGGTGAGGTGAAAAACAACAAAAAAAAATGTGTATTTTAAATACTTTCCATCTTCTAAAAGTTATTTTTGCTGCAGGTCTTGACTTTCTCCACTAGACATCAACAAATTAAGGCTGCTAACCTGAGTGGACAGAAACTGACCGCTCTCAGGGACCTGCTGATGAGGCAGTACCAACAAGTAAGCCAGGCTCCTCTGATGAGGTAGCAAAACACTCCAGTAGTTTAAGTTTAATGTTATTTTTTGCCGGTTTCTTATTTTCAAGGGTTAAAAGAGTTGTTTTTTTGGGGGGTCTTTTTACCACACATTGACAATTCTGTTAGAGAATTATCTGATTTAACTTTTTCTCTTTCTTTAGGTGTTTCCAACAAAGTATCCCAGCCCTCTTCCAGAGAGTGATCAAAGCATTTCAAGTATGTTGAGTGAAGTTATCTGATCTTCTCCAGGCAATTTATTTATGTTGGATATCTTGCTTTCTTTACCATTGCAATTTTTCTTTTCAGAGCTGCGCATTGAGAAAGTGCAAGCTGAGGCATCAGCAAACAGACATCGAATGGCGGGAGAAACCTTCGGTGATGGGATGTTACCTGCACTGCAATCTGCAGTCTTTAAGGTAAAATGCACAATAATTTAATATAGGTCATGGTTCAGCACAGAAATGTAACATTACTCATTCTTGCTTTTATTTGATTTTTTTTTTCTTTTCTTTTAGCTGGAAACAAAATTCAAAGACCCCACGAATGAAGCCATGACACAACGGGATGAGCCATTCATATGTAGTGTTAAATTTTCAAGTTCCAACCTTCTTGAATCACTCAGACATTGTGCATCATCAGGTACTAGAAGTGTATTAGTCACAGCCATAAAGACAATAATATATTTAATATATTTTTTGAAAACTTTTGTTTTCTCAGCAAATGCAGTTCTCTAAATGTCCACAAGAGGGCACACGCCGATTGTAGAAATCATCGTGCTTGTTTGAATCTAAGTGAATGAGCCACGTCTTGTATTGATGAACTTAACATATTTTTAGAAACAGGGAAACTTTATTTTTATTTTAAAAGAAAATAAGTTGAGTTTTGCAGTTTTCTAGTGTCAGCCTAACTCTCCCTTATGTTTTCTTCCACTTTGCAGGAATTGCCTCAACCCCTGTCACACCCTTGCTGTCATCTATTCCTCTAAAAGGAAGGAATTATTTTGTCATTACGGACAATGTTCCGACTGCTTAATCATAACTGTGCCAGACACAGCCCCGATTTTAAATTGGCCCTTACTGGAATGACTCAAAACTTTTCCCACACTTTCAGGTAAATTATTGTCCATAGACATTTTAGTTTAAACCAGACCATTTTAATAAGCCTCTCTTAAAAAAAACTAAATAAAAAATGTCTATTTTTTATGCACCTTATGTCATATAAATCTGGATTTTTAAATCTAGTGGCCTTTTTTTACTTTATGTTGACAAGGGTAAGGATTGTACAATTAGTAATTGTTGCGTTACTCTTAGTTAAGTTCTTGAAAACTGTCTTTTTAGTACCTACTGCATAATACATACATATTGTATAGTAAAAATCTTTCATTTGAGTCCTCCTTTTTTGATCAAAACATTAGTCGTGCAGTTTTGGAAACTATATATATGTATATATTTTAAAGTTGTCTGTTAAAGTGTTTCTTTTTTGCATAGTTTATTATATCTGAAATTAAACAAGCTCTCGCTAACCTTAAAACCATAAAAATTGGAATAAAGTCATATTTTTATTTACGCATATTCTAATATTCAGAAGAAATAATGTAACATTCCAATTTTTTCTGTTATGTAATAAAATTTAGATGTGGTTTTGGATATGCGTTTTTTTTTTTTAAGTGTAATAAAAAGGCATGGTTTTAAAACAAAATATTGTTTCCTATGTCCTGTATTACAATATTAACATATAGAGCAGATTTAGTTCCAGTAATAAACTATGTATTGACGTTCCTTTATAGTATTACATCATGCATCAAAAATCAACAATTTTTTTGTGACTCAATCACCAATTACTTCCTCAGACAAGGTGAAGGATAAGGCCAACAGTAGCAGTTGTACATGAGAAAACTGGGTTGCTCATATAAACTTATGAAATAAATAAGCATCTGCTTTATTTAAAGCACTTTTCAAAAGTTTTGCTTATGCAAAAAAGGTACAAAGTATTAATGGAAAATTGAAGTAACTACATGGGAACTCATGTTTTCAAAATAAATTATTAAAAGATCTGGACATTTCTAAGAATTGCCCACTCTTTTAACTCTTTAATATTTATTTAGTTAACATTTATGCTTTTAATTGGGGTCTAACTGAAAAAAGTCAGTCCTACTTTACAAAACGGAAGTTTGAAAGTCGTCTTGGTCGTGACGAAGCTCCGCTTTGTTAACGTCACCGTAGTAAGTGGTGATTGGCTGAGACGCCTTTCAGTCAAAGCTGAGGGGATATTTGCCCCATGCTAAGGTCCCTTTCAGTCAAAGCGGAGGGACGTCATGCCCCTGTTCATTCAACGCTCCTGCTGGGGGGGGTCTATGCGAAACAGAATGGACTGTCAACAGAGAAACATGGCCGTTTCTGTAACGGCCAAGGCAAACAGCAGGCATAACTCGACGGCAGGCGGTGTGAAATGCTGCGAGGAGCCTATGCCGCAGTGTCGGGAAATAGTAAAACCTACCATCATCGAGCTGACCAAAGAAGTTAGGACGAACATCCTCTGCACCGTGGAAGGATGTGGCAAAATTCTCCCCAACACACCTGCATTGAACATGCATCTGGTAAAGTCCCACCGAATAAAGGTGAGTAAAGCAGTTTAGGTAAACATCCAAATATAGCTTGAATGTGGAAATAAATGCAATGCTAATGTGGCTAACTCGTGATGGAGAACGCCCAAAAACTGGAAAACGCAAGTCATCCAACTTCGAATTGGCTAATTTACAGATGAGTAGTGACGAGATGACAAAAAACTTCGAGATTTTTTCAGTTTTATATGAGTAATGCTTATGTAGCGACAGTTTACCACTGGCTGGTTAGCTACATTTAAACTAGCTGTATGTGCTATCATGTGTTATGGTTTATGTAGGTTTTTCTTTTGTTTTCTTATTGAAACCACTTTGTTTAAGAGAAAAATAAAAATCACAAAAAACTACCTGCCATTTTTTTTGTTTAATATGCCTTATCTTACCCTAGTAAAATGCACGTGTATGGTTTGCTGGTTGTACAAAACGCCAGCATTTTGTCATTATTATACTGTTATGTATTGCTGGAATAGGTAACTTTTATAAACCTAACTTTTTTATTTATTTATTTATTTATTTATTTACTTTACATATTTGTTAAATCTTTCACTATTTTATGACAATATCGTACAAGACAAATAATTTGAGAAAACAATTGAGCTCCTCCACCTCCTTCCAGTGGCCCTACTGCCATCTGCAGGAATGCCTTCATGGGTCAGAAATAACCAATCACAGCCAGAAGGAAAGTCTTAGCCTGTTAATAGCCTTCAGCACCTACACATGTGATTGTATAAGCACAGTATAACAGTATAAATATATAATGATATAAAACTTCCCTATTTCAGGTATAATAACAGATTACAAAAATTCAAACAACTAATTAATTACTTGATCACACTTGCTCAGTTAGTTCCTGTTGTACTTAATGTTGATGCATTTAAATTTTAAGAGGGGAAAAAGTTACTTGCTCAGAACAGACCAGTTACAGAGCATCAGTTGTCATGGGACAACTAGTTAATTTCAGTCTATGGTTAATCATTCATTGCAACTCTAAATGTATTGAAATATGTCTTGATTATGATAAAATAATATGTAGCATAACCACTAGGATCAGTCACCAGACCAGCAAAGCAAAACGTCCCTAAAACAACCAGCAGTTAAGCATCATGATCATCACAGATGAGTTTCAGATTTAAAATATTTTCTTTTAACCAGGAACTTTGTATCTAACTGGAAAGCTTAATAAGACATGGCATGAAAACCCTAATAGTAATAAAAAATAAAAAAAAAACAATGTTTATAATCATTTTAACAACAATTAATTTCTTTCTCAATAATCAATCAATAAAACCTTTACTGCCATTAGCAATCAAGTAATTCTGGTCAAGAAACTTTTTATGTTTCCATTGGTATTTTTAACCAATCTCAGATGTTATGAACACCAAGGTTTTAGGTTGGAAGAGCTCTTTGTCTTCACCCTAACATTTTGCTCGCTCTACTGATTCTCTTCAGGACAAGGGTCACTTTAAAGTGTTACTGTTACGTCCAGTCTGAACAAATGTTTAACAAAATGTAAATAATACTTTAAATCTCAAAATGTCAGCTGCATGGATACTTTGGATCGTTGTCGCCAGAGAGCACAGCGATCCTAGTTAAACAACAGAACAGAAATGTGCATGATCTTCCTTTTATATTAAAATCAGTGGGGACTAAGATGGCCTGTTTAATGAGAATAGTTGGCACTCTGTAAGGGGTACGTTGGTATGATAAATAAAGTTTAAGTAGAGACACTTTAAGCTCTTGGCTTAAAGTCAGACAAACGTCCTCACTGGATCAGACCTTTCTGTGGGAGGTTGTAATTCACTGTCTGCCCTCCATGAATGAAGTTCTTTTCCGGCAAAGGCTCCCCTTTGTCCAGCGACAGACTAAGCTCTTTGTTTAAAATAGGTGAATGTGAGAATTTGAATTAGCTTTTAGTAGTGAATGTAGGCAGGCTGGAGAAGTTTTTAAAGAACCAGTAAACCCACTGGATTTACCATGAAAACGCTGTGTTAGCCATATAAATGTGACGAATGGTGAACATTGTGGGTGTAGGCAAGTTTGGAAAAACATTAGATCAACTTTACTTACCTATTGTTTTGTTCCCGATAATCATAATCTATGTAGTTAGTTTTAATTTTGTTAGTGTATCTACATTGGATTTTCAGATGAAAGAAAGAAGACAACTCTGACATTTAATTTAGAATAGAATTAGAATTCAACTTTATTATCATTGCACTGTCACAAGTACAAGCAACGAAATGGAGTGTGGTCGGAGCCGGGCCTCGAACCCGGGTCCCCCTGCATGCCAGCCGGGAGCATTAACCTCTCGACTATCGTAGTGAGCGCCACAAGTGAAAACTTGGAGACAGGTCGATACGCTCCTTTGTGAAACCGCTATTAGTGGTAATAATGATAGTCCAGTGGTGATAAAGTTCTTGGATACTACTGCTTCTCACTTTCCACTTCTTTTTCTGAATTATTTATGACTTGAGGCTGCCAAACTGAGGCCTGGTGTTGGTATTTTCATAGAGGTAGATGAAATGTTTTGCTTTGACCAGACTCCTGGCCATCTCTCAGACACTTAAATAGCATAGAGTAGCCCCAGATTATTATTGCCACTCATAATTGTGTTTTAAGGTTTCTCAGAGGAGAGAAACGATCCCTGCAATCTACTACGTAACAGTTGTAGCTCAGCTAGCTCTTTTAGCTCCATGCTGATGACAAATATTTTGACATTAAGTTGGCTTCATCACTTAACCATAAGATGAGGATTCCAAGGGAACCAGCAGGAAGAGCAACAGTTTTTCATGTGGGCTTTTTGCCCTCTCACCTCTCGCTGATAAAGCAGAGGCCCTTTAATAACCACCCTCAGCTTGTCTTTTCCCTCTAGCATTTCAACAGATGGAGATGACCTTGGCTGCTGAAAGATGACAGTATTTGTTGTGGCAGTGGTGCTGCCTGTTTATGATGTGTCAAATTCATTTAGTGAAGCTTCCTGGGGATATTAATCTGTTTCACTCAATAACAACTCAGGTTCTTGAAATGCATTAAAGAGAAGTCACGATGGCAACAAATCTTGAAAAAATAATAAATGTTTTATGTGTGGCACTTCAAATATTTTTGCTTTAATATATATGTTTTTCAAGTCGTACTATGAGTTGTCAACTAAAAAGTGTAAGTTCAAGCCAAAGTAAACGTACATATCAGAAATGGTAATAAAAATTGTGCTTGATTGATAATGTAATGTAACAAAGAGTTTTGAAAACTGTTTATTTTTCTTTAAAAGAGCGCTATTATGCTAAATTCTTATGTTTGTGCAAAAAATGTAATGAACATGTTTTATATAGTCCATAGATATATTATAACTTGGGTTGTAGATAATTTAACAACGTACTGATTTTATAAAAAGGGGCTTCAGACTGTAGGAAAAGCACACAGAGTCGCCACAGCCTGGCACATCCTCCTCATGCTGGTCACCAGCTTGGTCACACTCTTCTTAGGGATGTCATCCCGTTTCTCAACAAGCATTTGTATCAATTCCGTTAATGTGCTCACAGTGTCATACAGTATTTATTTTAAAGAAGCATTGTTACAACAATGAAATGATCAACTACACACAATTTTACCTACATTTTGAACTAAGTGTATTTGGTTTAATTTTAACTTCTTGTTTGCAGTTTTGAAGTGTCTTAAATCACTGCTGCATTTGTCGAATCAGAATCAAATGTTCCCATTGAAGACTTTTGTACATCTTCAATGTGTAAAAAAATGCAACTATTTTAAATGTCTTTGTTTTTGTTGTCTTTTGGCTTTTTGCTGTGACTAACCTCTTCAGGATGGAATTGTCAACCCCACAGTCAGAAAGGAGATGAAGGGCTCACAAAAACTTTACTGTTGTCCCATCGAGGGCTGTCCCAGGGGCCCCAACAGACCTTTCTCACAGTTCTCCCTGGTTAAGCAAGTAAGAACTCTCACCCTAAAAATCCAATGATTTAATAGCCTCTTTGTACCTTTCTAAAAGACTACATTGATCCCATTGGTGTTGTGAGACTTACTAAAAAAAGTTTCCTCCACTTTACATTAGAAAACTAAGACAAAAACAACAAAAAAAATAGCATGGTGCTTTTGTTCTTTCAGATGGTCGGATTGTTTAGATCAGTTAAGTTTCAAACAATTAAATATTTGGCACATCCTGTGAGTTTCAGGGTGGGCTCTCTGTGGATCAGGCATGTGGAGTTGCACCCTGCAGGCGGTCGATCGCTTTGGGATTTTGGGATTTAGGAGGTCAGGCCAATTGCTTGGACTCTTTGGCATTTGCACTGAGTCCATATTATATGGCTAGTTATATTCTAAAAGAAAAAGAAAAACATGCCTGGTACAGCATGTTGCCTTGTTATGGAAAGCTTTTGCCATGAGGGATTGTGCTTTGCCTTTAGCAGCATGTAGGTGGGTGGTATCCTCATGAATGACAGAAGCAACGATTCCCCCAACAGAGCATTGTTTAGTCATGCAATAATCATTGTTCTTCCTTTTTCCTGTTGGTTTTTGTCCTCCTGTTAATAAACGTTTTTTTTTTTTTTTTTACTTTAATATGTGTCATTGTAGCATTACATGAAGATGCATGCGGAGAAAAAACACAAGTGCTCCAAATGTAACAACGGCTACAGCACAGAATGGGACCTGAAGAGGCACATCGAAGACTGTGGGAAGACCTATGAGTGTACATGCGGCTGCCCCTATGCTAGCAGAGCTGCTTTGTTGTCTCATATCTACCGGACTGGTCATGAAATTCCTACAGAACACAGGCATGTAAAAAAAAAAAAGAGAGCAAATGGGATAATATTATTTTGCTCATGGTTGCTCTTTACCTAACTTGTTTTACTTTATTTACAGAGTTCCTCCTGTAAAAAAGCGGAAGATGGAGAAACTTCTGAGTGTTTCTGAAAAAGTGAAGGTTCATGATTCAACTGTTCAAATGACTCCTGCTGCTAAAGAAGCGACGGAGACGGCTCTCCCCTCTGATTCAGCTGTGTACATCCTAGAGCCAACAAACCAGAGCTCTATCCCCCACAAGGGTCTTCAGAAGTTGCTCCTCCCAAAACCCAAAATGGCTTTAGTCAGCGTTCCAGTTATGCAGCTGGCCCATCTGCCTGTCCTTCTTCCATCCACAGAAGGTGGCCCTCTGAGGTCTGTAGTGCTTGCAGTAGACAACCAAGGCTCTGTGAGCACTCTTCAGCTCCTGCCACAAACTCCAGGAGCGGTCCTGCCCCAACTCGATGTAAAAAGTTTAGCTTTCAAGGATTACATGCCCTCTTCACGTTCTAGCCAAGGTCCTATCAGCACAAGGGTTCAGGTCAATCTGGATCCTGCGAGTACAGACGACTCAGCTGGCGGCATGGCAGGACAGCGCGGAAGAAGCACCTCTACCAACATACAGAAGGACAGGTCCTACTTGTCAAAAATGTCTCCAGTGGCCAGAGAAGAAATTGGACTGTGTTCTGTGAGCGAGTCCTCAGTTTCATCCTGCTCCCAAACAGACATTAGTGTGAGTGCCCAAGTCCTCCTGCCAGTAAGTGTTGAAACTCAAACATTCGTTTCCAGAGCCAAATCCACATCATCTGTTGGAGCTCAGACTGACAGTCAGTGCCTGAGTCAAATTACTTCGCCCTGCTCATCTGTGCTGCCCTACAAAACTAAGCAGACACAGACATATTTTGCAATGCCACAACTGGAAGAGAAGGCTCAGGATCAGGGCGCAATGTGCTCCGATCTGTTTGAGAACGACTGCCTCAGCGTTTCTACTCAAACATGTGCCGATATAAATGAGACCCTCAACGCAACTGGAAGCAATCTATACGAGGACTCAAAGTCAGTGGGTGGTTTGTGTTTCGGAGTGCAGACACATGATCTTGGTGGAAGCAACATGGCGGATAATCAGACCCAAACAATAACACTTTTAAATGACCTGGAGAACATTTTGTCTGATCACCAGGTCATCACAGAGGCCTCTGCTGGCTGTGGGTCCGGCCCAGGCTCTGTTCAGGAGCAGCACAATGGAATAGACTTTGACTTTGAGGAGTTTCTTAATGCAGTGCACATTCAGACCCAGACGGAGGAGAGCGAACTGGGTGTCCTGGGTGGCGACACACCTCTGGGATCTCTAGACATTCAGACTCAGACTGATTTCCTCCTCATGGATGAACTGGACCAAAGTGAAGGACAGAGCCGGTCTCAAGCCAGCGATCTGGAGCTATTTGACACTCAAACTCAGACTGACCTCAATTTCCTACTAAATACTGGAAGCAGCATGCCCCTGAGCAACATCTTGCGACATTCAAGCTTTTCTATAAGCACAGAGTCCTCAGATACTGAAACACAAACCGATCTCCCCTCATTTGCTGGAGGTCCTTCCTCACAGGCCCACACAGGTCCGGGTGAGCATGGAAGGATGCTGAACAGCACAGAAACCCAGACCATGACCAGTCAGGCAGAGGGCCTGGGGCACCTTTTCCTGACCAGCAATGAAACACAGACTGTAATGGATGACTTCCTGTCAGCAGACCTGGCATGGAACATGGAGTCACATTTCAGCTCCGTGGAAACCCAAACATGTGAGGAGCTTTGTGCTCTCTTTCAGCACTCTGACAAACCAAACAGCTGAAAAGCCTCACAAGGAAGTTTTCCCCAAGCCGCTTGCAGAACAGGATTATGATATACCGCTTTCTTCTAGAGGAATGAGTCTGTGTTGCTCTAGTAGCTGTTTGACCATTCCAGAGGGAGCGTCACTTCCGGAGCATTTCCAGGTTTACATCCTGACACGGGGTTTCTGCACAGTCTGGAAAAATTACAGGATTTTATTTGACCATTTTACAGGTCTGGAGAAGTATGAAAAGAAGAACGCAGAGGATGGGCAGTGTTTGATTTTTTTTAATGTTTTTCCTGCCTTTATTTTCACATTTTTAATTTTCAAAAGGACATAAATCCAATTATGTTTCATGAACGCTGTGGCTTTTGCATTTGTTTGTTTTTAAATGACTTTCTTTATCTTTGATTTACCACACAAGAGCTTGATGTATAATTCTAGCCATCCAGCATTCAGAAATCAAAAAAGGAGTCATTTATCAGACATAAGAAAACTTCCAATTAATTTTTTAATACTACAAAAAGAAATGCCACACAGAATCCAGTTTCAACACTGTTTCAGGATGTGTGGAACCTATAAGATTTCTAGTCAAGATCTTCAAGGTTGATGTTTTTGTGTTGAAATATCCAGAATACTATAAAAAGTAGAACAAACTCTGGACATTTCAGTCTGGAAAAGTATGAAATTTCAAAATGAAAAATATGTAGGAACCCTGCTGATAACTTTGGTGCACTTTATTAGATCAGTGGGCATGATTTATTCGCTCCTGTGACAGTTTACATATTTATTTGCACACAGAGTAACATGTTGTATGTGTTTTGTCTGAAATGCCATTTAACCCGTATATTTCCACCGCGAGAGGTTTGTGACGTCAAGTCTTTTACAGTTTAGTTTTTAAATTGCCAGGTGTTAAAGCTTCTTGAACTCCTTGCATCTCAGCAGTATAGGATGCAACAATATACATTGTTTACATTTAAAAAGCGCGTGAAACCTTTACAAGGTTGGCCGCACAACACGGCTGTCTTATCTGCACTTGTGCATTTGACGGCTGCCCTCCTTAAAGTTACTGTCGGCCTAAGGAAGGCTGTACGCTCTGCTTTACATGCTCTAACGTTTGAATTTTATGAACGACATGACCAATGTCTTAAGTTAATTGTCCTCTTAAACACTAAGCTCACCTTGACATAACCGATCTTTGCTCCAAGCAGCTAAAATAAATTTTAAATATACAAGTATGCATTCATCTGTGGCACAAGTTTAAAAAAGTAATTGTTGAACAGTAGTGAGTTTTTGCACACCTTTTTTTTAATTATTATTATTTAAATGTGATTGTGATGTTTAATGTTGTGGGAAAACTAAAACTTTTTTTGTTGCTTGGAGGTAATCACTCCAAGTCATTTAATGGGCTTGGCTGTCATTGTCCTTGACTTATTCATTAGCTGGGTGTAAGTTTATACAGTAGCAGCACTGTGTGCTGAAGCAATCCTGTATTGTTACTGTGCAGTGAACGGTGAGTTAGACCTAGGATTAGCACTGTTACTGTATGTTTACCACCCGATAGACTGAAAGTAATATCCTTGAGATAACTTTTTAATTCTGTGTCTTGTTCAAAAGTGGCAAATTTTAATTTCTTTTTTTTTTTTTTTTTTTAAATACTATTGAACTTTTTACCTCACAACAGAATAGATTATGTTTTAAAAGAGAACATAACCTTTTAGGCCTTTTTTGTTTTGTCTGTGCCTTAATTCTGGTATTAACTTTGGTTTTGTTTCATAATAATTTTCTGCTTTTACAGAAAACACGGATTACAAGCATATTTACATTATCCATTTGTCCCTACATTGCATGTGTAATCAATTCAGGAGGAATGTTATCAACATGGTTGCATGATGTACCGAAATATTTCTGGTTGGTTTTGATCATTTTGTCGTGTGAAATGATTGCTATTCAGCACATTATTTCAATAATAAGATAAGTTTCCATCTTATTATTTAATGGGTAAGTAGTTTTGTTGTTACACTTTAAAAACAATTGGAAACAGAAGAATGTATAGAAAATAGCACAGTGTCTAAGTGTACCATACTCATTTAAATTTTTGCACAACATCCTAAATGATGATGGCTATTTCCATGTCTTAGGTTTTTTTGTCACATTGTAAATTTGACGATTTATTGTTTTGAGATCTTGACTTCTAGTTTATGGTTTTTGAATTCAGAAAAACACAGCATTGTTGTTTCCAGCTTTAATGGAACAGACAAATGGCTTGCTTTAGAAAGAATATGTTTGATCTTTGTTGGTCTTAATTGTCAGCAACAGTATTTTCTCCCTGTATTTGGAGTGCATGCACAATTTATGTTTAGAGGAATTCAGCTTCAATTGCCTCAATGCGTAGTTATCGGTTGCCTTGATTATTTGTTGAATCTACTCTTTAATTGTCAATAAATATTGGAAAAATTTGTGCTATCTTTTTTTCAAAAGTTTAAAAAAGCCATAAAAAGCTTAGTGAGAGCTGCATGTTAAAGTAGTTGACTGATGCACAATGGAAACCATACAAACAAATGATTTAACAGGGTTGTTTTGTGCAAAAAAAATTTAATTGCTGAAATTCCAATCTAGTCTAGAATTGAATATGCATACAATATTGTGCATATTCAATTCTAGACTGTTGGATATTGCAGCTCTAGGTGAAACTCAACCTTTAAAAATCTGATTTATTATGTCAGTAACTCAATTCAAAAAGTCTAACTTGCAGTTGTATTTCACACACTGATATTTTTTCAGTATTACTGGTCATTTTCATTATTTGGCTTGTATCTAACAAATCCCAGAAAATTAGAATATTACATGATTCATTAATCATATGTAGAAATGCTTTTCACACATTGATGGAATGAACACTACTGACTTGACAGTTGACCAGTTGTTTATTTATTGCTCTGTATTAACTCCTCTTTTAAGATAAATGTTATTTATTTGCTTTCTATTTGAAAATCAAAACCCCAGAATCATGGTTTCCAATATGTGGGCACTTGTGCTTAAACAAATCCTTCTTTATTGATTTTGTGTAATACTCAATTTCTTTCTAGAAAACTACATTTTGGGTAGTGGATATGTATGAATTTTACCATTTGAATTGAATTGTTGAAATAAAACTACAAATGGCAATAGCCTGAGTTATTGAAATAAACCTTTGGCAAGTCAGATTAAAATAATTGTTAAATTGGAAGGTGCAAAATCGAAAGCTATTTTTCTATACTATTATGATCAAACTATTTTCAATATAATTTAACCAAATGTTCATACTGATTTGTATTAAGAGGATCAATATGGCTGTAAGGTTTGGATGATTTTAATATAGTATTTAAAAAGGCACAAACTGAATCAGGAACTGAGTTGGACTTTTCATTGGATCTCTGCATTGCTGCCAAGTAACAAGAACAGTTGTTAAAGCACTTATGGGAAGAGGTTAGAGAAAAATCCAGCTTGGACCAAAGGATGTGGTATGCAGGTTTACATATTAAGTAGCTGTTTCTTGTTCACATTCCTCCTTTCTTTTTCTTTCTTTCTTTTTGTTTTTTGTTCGTTTCTTTTAGGTATTTTTTTATGTTTTGTTAGATTTTTTTTTTTTTTTTTTACAAAAAGTGTTTGAATTCTCATTGAAAAAAAATTATATTCACCTATCAAAGAAAAGCCTTTCGGTTGGCAGGGTGTCCTTCAAACATAACTGCAGACGGGAAGGAAGCATTTTGTATTTATTTTGTATTATAAAAGTATTTTTGCAAACATTTTATTTTTATGACACCTACAGTACGTTGATTACAACTGTACCGTTACTGGTACTGGTAATGTTCCAGAATTTGGGAAATATCTTAAACCAGTCGCAGTTGAACAGTTGTCATTGACAGCTTGCAGTAGATGCTAAGGATATGGAAAGCAGAAAATGTATTGCTTTCCTCCTACAGCTTGCCGTAGCTTCATCATCAGCTGTCTAAATGTTAATGGTGCTAGAAGACTGTAAATGTGAGAATTATTCTATGCCTTTAAAATTGCAAACATTAAATGTAGTGCATAATATTTCCTCAGGGTGCTTAAATATATTTCCTATCATTAACCTTAATTCCCTCTGCAGCTCATCTTCAACTCTCAACACAATTTAAAATAGCATTATATTACACTGCACTGGGACAGCAGATATTGTGCGCCGCTCATCAGACACATTTGTGGTTTCGGACTGCATTTACTGCCTAAATAGGTTTGAAATATAATTGCTGTACACATAAAATTCATTATAACCAACAGAAACAATCTGTGGAGCCATCAGAAGCATTGAAAACGGACCGTCAGTGTATAACAAAACGCTTAAACTTTCCATGCATTTATTTGATTGAATTTGACCATCAGTGATGAGACATTTGTTTCAAAAGCCTCATGTAACACACAAAGTTCTGATTTTTAGATGAGCAGACTCTTGGCAGGCACCAGGGATTGAATCATGCCTCGTGGCATGTTGTTCCCCAGAGAGAACGCTGTGGGATGCAATGTGTCCATTTTGGGAGATATGGATGATTTCCTACTGTTCCGAACAGAAACACAACCATTAGGGAACAAATTAGGGCTTTGCTGGCGTTGCTGACGGCTGTCAGTAGAGGCTGGGGAGGAAATGGGACGCTCTAACTTAGCCGTAGCATCCAGTCCTGTCTGACTTGCTTTGATCCCCTTCTTAAGCCTGTAAAGGGTTTTTACATCTGCCATCTTCTTGCCTTTGTTGTCCTTCTGGAGTGAATTGATAGGAGGTAAAAATTTGAAGTTTTTGATGGGGACCATTGTGACGTCATGCCTAACAGTGTGCTTCTGAACTTTCAAGGCTCTACTCTCTACAGGAGAAGATTGTGAGGTTTGGCGAAGCACCGGACTTGTCTCTCGTGCCACCCATTTCTTCTCCGAGGCACTTGGTACCGATTTCTGAGTGGGACTGTGGCAAGGTGATGTTGCTTGATCTTGAGGTCCCAGTTGATGGCTCAGTGATGCAGCTTCCTTTATGTTAGGCTGGCCTGCATTTGGCTTGCAGTGCTGCTCCATCAGGCTGGCTGTGCTGCCTACTTTAGGGGGTGTTCGGTTGAACCCCGAAATGGCCAGATTTTCAGCCTCCTTGTGCTTTGCTATCTCCTTCTGATTCATCATTACGCAGCACAAAGGAGAGACTCTGTCCCATCTGTGGACCTGTTGTAAAACCAGATTTGAAATAAAACTTAGCAATAGTTTTATGTCTAGACATAAAACCTATAAAATAAATTACTCTTGAGGCTAACGAAGAGAAATGATGTATGAAACTTTTCAAAGCATGAGTGTTGCCAAATGAAGGTGTTAGTAGTGTAAATGCATTTTGGTCATTTTAATAATTACCTGTAACCTTTTAGCCCCTTCCTATTTAAATAATAACTTATAGTTAAAATATAAATATTAATATCTTTCAAAGATGCATAAATGTATTTCTATCTTTGATCTAATAATGCAAGCAATGGACTATTACTTTTTTACATATTTATCTAAAATGCTTTGATGAAGACATTATAATTGAATAAGTATGATAAAAATAGAATTAATCTCCTTTCTGATTTGTGCAATTAATTAAATACTTTTTTACAGAAATGTATATTTATAGGGCCCGAGGCTTCATTGTATATATTTATATATGAGTGCTAAAAAAACATCTGAGTCCAATTGCAGTGGATAACAATTAGGGATTCACTTATTGTTCACCAGGTGGAGTGAAAATGTCAACCAGGTTTAGTTAAAAACTGTATTATTTATTTTTTGGAGACACACAAGTCAGGCTGTCACTTAGATATTTTTAGATTTCTCTTGCCAATTTCGATTACGACAAATTCTCCAGGATTAAAGCACATAAACGAGAAAAATAAGATTTTGGCTAGAGGTAATAATCGGACAAAGTATTTAAAAATTTTTTGAAAGAATTACAAAATTACATCTTCAATGTTTGGGCACAACCACTGGCAGAAAATCCCCTTTCAGCCCTCTGGCTTTCATTAGACTTGCGGAAGTGTTGAAGTGGTTTGAAAAGAAAGTACACCAAGCAGTAAGTACACAAAAAAGGCCACACAACTCTTGAGAAGACTTGTAAAGGATTAGTGTTAGTGTTGTAAAATTATAATGTAAAACTTTGGAACTTAATCCAGGAGAAAAGTTGATAAAAGGCTTTAAGCACACAGTTTGAGTTTCAAAAAACCTGATAACTAAGATATCTGCTGATGCTCAGCAACTGAAAACTGGCTATTTTGGAGTTTAAGTGATTCTACCCCAACCCGATGTGAGCGACGTCACGCTTAAGTGTGGAAAGTGAATTAAACAACAAAAAAAAGGCGTTAAATCTTTTAACATAGATTTAGACTGGTTTGGATAACCTTTTCTCAGAAACTGTAGTTTGAAAGTCAAGATATATTTTTTTTTTACTCAGGTTATCATTATGTCATAGTTTGAAGCATTTAGATGGGACAAGCAGAAGGAAAGGGGACATGTATTTTCACAGTCCTGTATAAAAATATGCTCTTTAAAAAGAAAAAACTGATAGACTTATAACTACAGAGGTAAAATTAAGTCAGTAAGACAGACGGGGAAAAGCGTAAACATTACTTACAGCATGTTCCCAACCGGGGTAACAATGCCACTCATGTGGTTCCAGATCTCTCATGAAGCTCTGCTCACTAATATCTAGAAGGGCATCGACATGTTTCCTCTCTGGCATCTCCAAAAGCTTTGACTCCAAGTCTTCTATGTTTATTGCTGCCTTGTCATGTTTTTGTTGCTCCTCCACGTCATTGTTAACTTGTGGTGCATCTTAGGAGTTGACATAAGATATGTGAAATGCATAGTGCTGTTTCGGTTAACACATGGTAAAATTCCAAAACTTTTACTAACCAGACTCACCAAAAACATTCACACTGACTCCTTTTAACATTTTGAATGCGTCAGTCCACTAACCTCTCAGAACAGCATGCCGTTACGGGTTGTGTTTACTCCTGAACTGCAGCGGAGGAAGTTGTGAATGCCTTCAGAGAGCAGCGGTGCCGTCGTCATGGTAACGGGGAGAGCGTGACGTTGAGACCATGGAAAGGGAGCAATAACCTCAGCAACTAGAATAGCTATATAATTACTACACCGACATCATGTGAGTGTGAATGTAAGGCGGCAGACTAATCAAACAGTTCATTTAAATACGATAATAATTGTATGAGTTTGAACTTACGCATGCGAACAGAAAACTCCGTAGATGGGAATAATATTTTTGAACTGCATGTATGTGTTTTGGGCGGAGCTGTATTTTATAACGTCGAAGTGAAAACGGGGAAGTTAACAGGTTTTATTGCTTCAGAAGGAGGAAACCATTTTGGTCAGTTCACAGCCTACGTGAACTTCTGCACGTAGGCTGTTATATACGTCAGTACGCTCAATTCATGCAAGGTAGCTCCGAAAGGAATGCCAGCTTGCTTCTTTAAAATGTAAGCGACTGTTTACTGACGATTTTTTTACTCGCTCTTCCGCCGTCTCTTTCTCTCTCTCGTTCTGTTTTCCACTGAGCAGAACGTGAGCTCGAGTTGCAGTCTCTGCAGCTGCAGTCCAGCTCTCAGCTGCGGAACAGCAACCGCTCGGTTAATTGGTCCAGAGCGGCGGAGTGTCAGCATCTGACGCAACAGGAGCGCCTATCCGCGAGGGGGACACTGATACCTGAGCACTTTATGTCTTGACTCGCCGGGTGGACTTCATCACGACCAACTCGGTTCTGCAGTGCAGGTCGCCGTGGCGCTGAAGCAAAGCCCCAGTGCGTGCGTCCCATCCGTGGCAATGCTGCCTCCGAAGAACTGCCTCCCGAGGAACTACAGCTGCATCGCGGGGCTCTTCGGAAGCCTGACCGCGGCCAACCCGAGGCTGGAGGATGGAGAAGAGTGTGATGTGATGAACGGCTCGTGTGAACCCATGGAGAACCCGGTGGTGGACGAGAGGCCACGGGGCAGGGAGATTTTTCTCAAGACCCCGCAGAGCCCGAATCTCCGCCGTAGGTGCAAATCGCTCCCCACGCCTATGGAGAGAGCAAAGTTGGAGATCGCACGCAGTAGAAGTCCGACCAGTCAGAAAAAGGTGCGCTTCGCTGACTCCCTGGGTTTGGAGCTCATAAGTGTGAAGCACTTCGACGATGCGGACGACCCGGAGGTGCCGGAGCGCATTTTGGCGAAGCTGCCGAAGGCGACGCTCCATCACCTGGACACAAAGTTCCCCCGGGCTCCTTCGCAGTCCGTGTTCATGGAGCTGCAGTTCACAAACCCAGGCACGCTACCCGACTTCGAGCAGAAAGTCAGAGAGGTGAAGGTGCTGCTGGAGACGGTGCAAACGGACGACTTCACCCTCTCCGGCTTTGTGCGCGTCTTGAATCTGGCCTTTGAGAAGAGCGTCTCTTTGCGCTATTCCCTAAACAACTGGATAACCTTCATGGACAGCTTGGCCACCTATGTTCCAGACTCGACCGACGGTGTCACTGACAAGTTCAGCTTCAAGATTGTCATGCCAACCTACTTAGATAACGGCGGCACCTTGCAGTTCGCCATTAAATACTGTGTCGGCGGGCATGAATTCTGGGACAATAACAACGGGAACAACTACAAGGTGCGTCGCCATCGGCTAAAGATGTCGCCACCTCGGGAGTGGGAAAATGGTTGGGTCCACTTTATCTGAGTGATGGGCTCTGATTTTACGCACTCGATTAGTGCGTTATCTGCGCGTAATGATCTCCGGATAGACCTTAATGTACGACTGTAGCCTGTTAAATGTTTGGATTCATTTCTTCTGTCATAATAAGCCACTGACATGCTGTGACAGAAAATATTGACCCATGCTATTTCCAAACAGCTGTCCTGTTGTGATAATACTACATCGACTGGATGAGCCTGACAGGGTCCCAGCAGGAGGGGCGGGGATGCGGTCTGATATATATATATTTTTTTGCCTTGATGTCAGGGCTCGGTGAAGCTCGGTGCCCTTTGGGGGGTGGGGGCATGCTCAAATGATGTAATATGCCACGGAAAACGCCAGCTTCAGGCTTTATTACTCACGTCAGAAGAAGTTGTAACATTTAGCTGCTTCGATTTTGCATTTTTGTTTAGCGTGCTGATAGATTTAACGGTAAACAGAAAGCCTTACTGCATAGCTATCTGAGTCCGGAGTCCCACAGTGATCTCCTGCAGTCTTTGGAGGAAAACACGCACACAAAATCAAAATTAAATAATTTAACATAGATTATATAAACATCAGAGATATTAATATAAAAAAAGATATTTTATGTACTAAATAATAATTTCCTATGAGATTCTATCAAAAATGCCTTATTATATTTGAAATATATGTTATTTTTGTGCAATATTATCACCTTTTGGACAAAACTAACTATTGAATAGTTATCAAGTGATGAATCCAGCCAGCATTTGTGTTTGGTCACCATGTGAATCGTGCTGTGGCTGGTTTGGAAACTAAAGACTTTAAAGTTTTATTTGTGACTCTTGGCTGCTTAGCTCAATGTACCAAGATAAGAATACCAATTCTACAGGTTTTTTTTTTTTTTTTTAGATGACCTAAATATTGTTATCAGATTTAATCACAATTCTTATTATAGTCCTTTTTTCCCCCCAGATAGTAAATGGTACAGTTATTGCCCAAACCTAGTTTTAAGTGGACCCTAGTTTATAATTGGCTTCTTGTCTGGAACCTACATGAGTGAACTACTGACAAACCTGTTGTGCAAAACCAGATGAGAACCATGAAAGTATTAGCTGGATTTTGAATTAATATTAAGAAAACTCTTTCAAATTTAGAAATGCATCTAGGACCCATATGGATGCATTAAAGCTGTAGACAATCCCATTTGGGACCCATTATTCAGCACAAGTCCTTCTTCAATGTGCTCCACCTGTGAATGCTGGCTGGGTAGGGGTGACGTAGTTGGGTTGTAATTTGCCTTCGTGTTATTTTAATCTGTAGCATTAATCCGATATTATTTTCAGAAAACAAAACAGTGCAATTCTTTTAACCCTGTGTGACTAGGGTTGTGTTTATACACAATGGGAACCACTTCTTCTTACACGCTGTCTTGAACATTTTTCTTTCCACCGACAGCACTGCTCCAACATGGTTGTTCTTCCAATCAGAAAAACATATGCAGAGGCCGTATGAGCAGTTAAGTTTACCTCACTTTATTTATGTACTTCCTCCTTTTCAGGTCAATGGTGGTGATAGAACAGATGGTATTTCTAGTAATTATTTTTACATTCAAAGAAAAGCGTATTATTGTATATTCACAGATGGAAATATTTTAGATTCTCGATTGCACTGTTAGCGTTCTTTCCACAAAGCAGTTTTGTCTGTAGACAAAGTAGCTACTACAGATGACTGCTTTAAACAGCTTCTGCTGCTGTAAAGGTACTCGATAGTCATCACTTTGCAAGGAAGTTGTCCTTTTGCACTTCACAGGAATGACCAAACAACGTCAGCCATTATTTATTTCTGCAGCCCGTCTCACTGCTTGTTTTTCATGCTGTAGTCACAGATTCATCTGATTTCTGCCATGGTTTTTTTTTTCAACATAAATTGGTCCTACAGATATATATTTTTATTGAATTCTTTTTAACTTGATCCCCTGTGCAATGTGTGCACTCAGTGCTTATGGTGAACAAAAGCTTGCTCTTTCCTCTGGAATGGTAATGCTTGAAACAACAGGAAGCAGAGGAGGAGGAACACTCAGCATGCTTTTAATTCCAGTCCTCTGAGTGTAGTCTGAACATCACCTTGGCCTTTATTTACATCCCCATGGCCTCAGAGGAAAGTTTTCCACTGGAAGAGCCCGGAATGTGGATGAAGGCTATTCCTGTAACCACTTAGCTTGGGGTTTGGAGCTGTTCCCACTATGAATCCATCGGTGGTGTTGGTCTTCAACTTTGACACATGTCAACACCCAAAGACTGAGGCTAATAATTGGCTCTGATGATGTGTGAGGGAGACTCAGTGACATTTGCCACCACACATCTTTATTATGTACATAGCTGCAAATTACTGTGGATATAAAAGGTCTAGTCATGCCAGATTATGTTACACATTGTTGAAAACAACACGTTGTCCGTCTATGTGTACACTTTGGTCAAGCGGTCTAATAGAAGACAGCATTTAATTTCAAAGGTGAGATAACAAATAGATAGAAACACCAAAAAAATATCCCAGCCAACAAAAAGTGAGTTTCTTACATAGAAGACTTCACCGCCACCTGATTGGATTTTCTATGTTAGAAAAATCTGATGAGGTTTCTTAACTTGAATGACTTTTCACATTCTCCTTTCTCGTGATACTCAATTGTAATAAACGTGTACAAATCAGTTTTAGCTCGATGTTATTGTTATTGGTGCATCCCAATCATAAAGTCAACAAAAGGGCCTGAGGTTTCATTAGACACTCACCTGTATGTAAACATCATAATTTGCATCAAAACACAGAAATATGTTACTGTGTATATAGTTGTGTGTCCGTGTTTCATGCTGAATGTCTTCCTATTGGTGTTCTGTGTAATCCTTATTGGTGCAAATGGTTCAGTCATTCGATGCTGCAAAATTATAGGAGGTTCTCTGAGTCAATTAACACACAAGTCTAATTGTAGAGATGGAACATATTATTATGTTTAGTCTTGCAGTAATTGTGGATGTTGGTTGGATTTGCTTGATTTTTACCCTGATATTAACGAGAATTTGAGTCACACATCTGAAAAAAAGGCATGTACACTTTGTTTCGATGCAAACTGCTCACTATGTGAGTGATTCGTATCACGATTGATGGGGGACGCAAGTGAGGAAAGATTGTAGACTTTATGAACTCTGGACAGTGGCTAGGGACATGTAAAGTCTGAATAGGAAATGTAAGATGCACTTTGGTGCTTGATAGCTTTTTGCATGAATGGCTCATGATTGTAGCTAATACTGAGCAGTCAAAGCAGGTCTAATGCAGTTAGAAGAGGAAAAGGGATGTGTATTTGTCTCTGAAAGTTTCTCCTTGGAAATCTTTTCCAGCTTTTAGCACATTGTGCTGCTCTTGTGTCTCAGTCTGTCTAATGTATTATGACTTAATGACACTGGTGTTTTTATTTTATTTTATTTTATCTTCTTTTATTTGCAACTTTTCAGAACTATTTGTTTTAACATCTACACTGTGAGTTTCGTGTCCTTTATCCTGTGAAAGTTCTTCATATTTGCACGTTAAGCAGAAATGTACTGTCATGTTTACATTTAGCTTGTAATGTAATTCCATACTTTGTTAAATTAATGCTTAATAAAAGCTTTTGTGATGGAAAACAATCTTTCTGTTTCTTGAGCTCACGGCCACCCAACTAGAAGTGTAAAAGTATTCCTTGGTTTTTCTAAGTGGCTGTATTCCCAAGTAGTTTCAGTTGTAGGTCAGTCAGATATTTCTATAGACCTGCCATTGGCCACCATTCTTGAAGCAGATCTCTGCAGCGGTTTCAGCACGACGCCATTATGAGCCTGCCTAAGGACATGTCCTTGAATTGATTTCAGCTCTGACACCGCTCCTCTGTTTACAGAAGGGGTGCTTGAAACAGGAGAAAGTGCAGGAGAAGGTGCCATAAAATGTGAGAGACATTTCATAAAAAAGAACAAAAAAACAAATGTATCTTGTGTGATACAGACCAATAGTGCAGTTCTTTAACCTACAGAGAATTAAGGAAGGTGCATTTGCTTTTTTTTAAATGATTTTTTATAAAGGTTATGTTGACAGAAGATAATGCCTCAGTTTATGAAATGCAGAAGTACACGGTCAACATTTATTTCTCGCTACCTGTTCATGTGCACACACATGCATCAACAGCATTTCCTATCATATATTTAAATTCTTTGTATGCAGACCTTTTTTCTTTACAGCCACACAGAGCTTAACACTCTAAGGTAAAGACAGGATTCACTGTCTTTACCTTAGAGGACACATGACATGTGGATGGATGGGATTCAAAGTGCTGGCCCTGCAGTTAAAGAACTACTGCTGATCCATTGAAAACACGGCCATATTGGATCTAACGTGAAGCATCCACACATTTTATTCTGACATACATGTTTTTCTTGATCTGTTTTTGCAGTAACATATTTAAAAAATCCTCTATTTTTGCAGACTAGGCCAGTTACTTAAAATATGCTAATTGTGCAATTTGAAATACAAGTGTCTCTCAACATTATTGAAAAAATAATGACTTTCAATATTTTGGTCAGAGAGTGCAACCCACATATTGTTTCATTACACACAGGTTGGTATATTTCAAGTGTTTATTTGTGTTAGTTGTGATCATTATGGATTATGGCTAATAAAATGCTAAATTAAAGCTTCTCAGGAAATTAAAGACTGCTCACTTCACAGCTAACACACTGCCACAAGAGGCAATTGCTAAAGACAATGATTGTTCACAGAGTGCAGTATCCGAGTATACTGATGGAAAGAAAAATGTTTTGCAGAAAAAAGTACACATACTAAAGACTTGAGAAGATAATATAGCAAACCCCATTCAAGAGTTTTAGGAAGACTTATAAGTCACATGAACTGTTCCATAGGCTTCTATCATGTTTTCCTGATGCAGTAATAATGTACAACGAGCCACTAAATACTGAGCGCATATACTGTGCTGTACATGGACAGTATTTTCATTAGGCCCACATTTCTAAAGGGAAAAATCCTTTTAGGGGATCTTAAAAAACATTCCGGTCAAAAACTGTCAGACATAATAATTGAAGTGAACGAAAACAAAAAAGCTGTCCAAACATATATGCATGTAAGAAGTAAATGCTTAACTTTTTGGATTGATCTACAAAAAAATTTGTACTTTTGGGTTATATTTTATGTCTTCTTGAGATGCAGCTGTGTACCCTCCAGAGTTAATCGTCCAGCAAGTAAAATAGCAAACACTTTTTACTAAAAGGAAATTAAAATAATTTAATTAGTTTGAGTTGGCCTTGCTGAGCACCTGTAAAATAAACCAAGAATAATTGCATTACTGTTTGAGTTTGTGTAACAGATTAAGTGTGTGTTGCACCTGGGTTTCTGGAGTCATATTTAGAACATGTTGGTCAACATGTTAATCTGTTTGTTAACCAGCAGAGTGTCGTCACTGAGCGGTCTTGGCTCACAGTCAAAGGAAGCTGAGTGACGGTAGCGTTGAAGGCTTCCTGACAGTTGGTGAGGGCTCTGCGTAGCAGCTTAATCCTTTCAGCAACCAGTGAATGTGGATCCATATGGCCAGTCAATGAAAACCTGCTGTGAAGCTAATTTGATTCTATGATTGGACCTACTCAGCAGCTTGTTCAATCAATCTTGTGATTCCCCAGGATAACGATAAATGTAGATCCATTGAGAAGTGAAGCAGGAAATTATGACATGTGCAGTTAGTTTTCATTACGATGTGGCTCAGTTATCTTAGTCTTTGATGTACTTATCTCTTGAAAATGTGTTGGATTTGCCACCATCAGCAAACCATTTCACAGCAAGCTTTGGATTTTTTTTAAAACATCATTCTTATATATTTTTAGCCATTCAGGGCTGGATCTGTTAGTGTGCTTTGATCATTATCTTGCTGCATAACCCACATTCGCTTCAGTTAAAAGTCTCAAACCGAGGGTCAGGTATTCTAATTCAAGATTTCCTGCTAAAATTTAGAAATTATGGCACATCATTTATAGCAAGTTGTACATATTCTGAAGCAGCAAAGCAGTACCAGGAAATCACACTGCTGTCATCATGCTTAACTGTCAGTATGTCTGAAATGTTGTGTTGGTAACAGGACGGACGTCTTTGCAAAAATTCGACTGTACTCCATTTAGGCCTCAAATTATTTTTAGAAAAGCTGGAAGCAATATTCCCAAAAGGTCTAGAAAATAACCATGTGGTGGTTTTTCTTTCCTTTTTTTTTTAGCAGTTCTTCATGTACTTTCTCAAATAGTTTCCAACTTGGTACTTCCTCATTCCCCATTTGCAACTATGTTTTTGACACACGATACATTTGGTTTGAATGACCGTTTTCCTTAACAAATGAAATCCACATTTCACGGCTAACTTTTTTTTATTTGCTCAGGCCATATTTGTCTGATATTATTTGATAAACTGAAACATTTCTGCATGACAAAATTACTGCGCATTGAGGCTTCAATATCTGCTCCAAGGACATGTTGACATGTATCCAGTATCAAACCTCCAAATTTGGACAATTATTGAAAAAGTTGAAAACTCTCAAGCCACAGCTGTTAAGACCAACCAAATGAGTACAATCAAATCAACAACAATGTGTATGGCTTTCTGTGCAGCCAGCTGTGACAATCAGACAACATTGTCATGAAGTGCAACAACCAACAGCTGCTTACATAACTCCTGTGTTCATGTGATGATGACGCGCTCTTCACTTTCCCCCTCCAGGCCTCGGCATTATTAGGCTGCAACAACAGACCCTAGGACGCCTTTTCAGACCAGCGCTGCTTCTCTCACCTCACCTGGAGCGTCCTTCACCTCCAATAAAACGAAGCCACTCCAGAGCGCACAAATAAGTTCTGTAGTTTGAATTTTAATCCTTTATATGAGGCTTTCACAAAGATAAAAAGAAAAATGTATCCAAAGATGCTGATTCAGAGGCAGCTGCAGCCACATGGGTCAGCCATAACCTGGTCGAAGTGAGCACTAGATCTGAATAATTAATCTGCTAAGTGATCTTCTACTGCTATGGAAAATTCATTATGTTGTTTTGAACTCACCGTGTTGTTTTCCCTAAAACTATGCATCTTTATGTCATAACATTCACTTAGACACTCTCACAAAGAGGGA
Organism: Brachyrhaphis terrabensis; assembly: GCA_903067065.1. Taxonomy (NCBI): domain Eukaryota; kingdom Metazoa; phylum Chordata; class Actinopteri; order Cyprinodontiformes; family Poeciliidae; genus Brachyrhaphis; species Brachyrhaphis terrabensis. The sequence goes on along the minus strand of CAEGAG010104117.1, from coordinate 47,063 downwards.
AAGACAGGAGTCTGACTCTATCTCCTTCAACCTTTCCCAACCTCCCTCTCTACTGAGCTCACTTTTACTTATCTGTCTACCTATTTGATCACAAATAAAATGAAATGTGAAGAATCTACATCTCTTAAGTTGGGACGTATATGTAAGCTATGCTTTACATATATATTGAATAATTGTTTTCCATGAAACACAATAAAGTCAAGCATGCGTGTAAATCAAATACATATTGTAAAAGGAGTAGCTTATCTCCCAAACCCCCGAACTATGCTTTTAGACATGTATAATAATTCATGAGGACATCATGAGATATTAATAGAGACGGCAGCTTTAGTTTTGTGACAGGTAGTTGTTTGTGACAAAGGCAGATCTGGTATTCTCTCTAAGAGCTTCTATCTTTTTGAAACACACTTCTTAACGTGGAATTTGTTTGCCTTCAAGCCAACCTTTAAACCCGTTGGCTTGAAGGCAACGGGTTTAAATCTCCAGTCCAACAGAGGTTCATGCTTTTGCCATGAACCTCCAGTCCAACAAAACTCACTTTATTCTTGCAATGATGTTTGGATTTTTGGTTTAAAAAAAAAAAAAAAAGAACTCAGCAAATAATGTTTTGTTGCTTTATTCATATCCTCCACAATCTGTGGAAAGCTTCTCAAAGGATGAATCAACTAACCTAAAAAGGTTTGTTTATGAGTGAGCGCCACGGCTTGTTTCACCACAAACCATATTTGGATGTGTTTCAGGAAAAATAGAAGGAAATGCTTCTGAGGGAATACTTTCTCAGCAAGACAATGGCCCTTAGCGTCTTCTGCATGCCACATTTCAGACTGATATATTAAGGGGTGATGTAAGGTTGTATGGGACCTTAAGCAGAATTTGATTTGGAGTTCCTTTTGATGTCAGGAACAGCAAAACAAATACAAAAAATATATATCTATTGAGGGGATTCATATTAAAGCATGTCTGAGAGGCCCAGTGATGGTTTGGGGGCCCTAAGTAGTGGCTTACTTTGCTTAGAACTTGGGCTGGGTTTGGGTATATTCCTATGATAAAAGGATCTGTTTAATCTAGAAAATAATAAGATCAATATCTAATTACATGTACACAATGGCCAAACTAGTCTCTTCTTTAAACTTTTGTTTTTCTTGTTCTTTGGTATCCTGTTTTTTTTTGCCTTTTTGCTCCAGTTTTGTATTGCTTTTGACTTGAGTGATCATGTTTGATTTGATTTTCTAAATTTACATTTAATTAACGTTTTCATAAAACTGACAATCCATAGTACAACATAATTAACTTTTGTTTATTGTCCACCTGTCTGTTGTAAATAGGTATATTTATTTCCTTTATTTTTGATTTTTGATTTTTATACCCAATCTTTTACAGCTTTTTTAAGGAGTAGTTAAAGTACTGCTTACCTTTGTAACTGTTAGTCTTTCTTTTCCAGTATGGTCAAGTCTGCTGTTCCATTAAGTTGATGAGTGTGACTACTGCAGCCACAGTAAATTTTTGCACAGTCAAGAGCAAATAATTCTGGGCCAGAGGCACACACATAAATTATCCACTGATCCTGACAATTTTCAAGAGCAAACCAGCAATAAGCGAAGTGACAAACTGAGAGAATCAGGAATAGACAGAAATAAACAGGCAGGAGACAGATTAGAGTGAAGGCACATACGGAGGAGCTGTGTGTGTGTGTGTGTGTGTGAGCTATACTTAACGGACTATTTATTATCATTCCCAAGCTGACAGGTTTGTCACTGCCGCTCAGCTGAAGTATGCAAAAAGGACTTCCTTTTCAAGTAAACTGTGATTATTGAAAATATCAGAGTGATTTCCATTATATCTACTTGTAATGAATATGATGAAATGATAATTTTGTTCACACGTCACTTACCTTGGTGTTCTTGGAAGCACCAACCCAAGAACCCTACTTTGACTAACACTGTTTCAACTCAGACTAGAACTGATCTGATATTCTTCATCTTCTGCAGTTGTAGCTTCAAGTATGACAATATTTAAGTAACTCCAGTAACTATAGATCAGTTTCATATTCAGCTGTAGACACCAATACATCTACTACTGATCTACTTTGTTTCATGTTTTATTTCCTAACCAAAAACAAATAAATAAACAGAGACAGTACAGTATTGACCAAATCATAGTGGAGATGATTTCTTAGGACCTCAGGTCATTGTGTTATTTGTGCACAGATGGACATGTCTCATTTAAAATCCCTTCAGCAGTCTCTGTTATGCGTTTATGTACAAGGTTGTGCAAGAGGATCTATTACGCATTGAATGGAGAAGGTCACCCTCAAATACACTCAACGTTTCTTTCTAAGGATGCTTGTCTAAGAAGCCCTGGATGTGCAGCTTTTTCTAGCTTTGTGTCTCAGGTGACTTTAGATGCTCATCTTTGTCTCCTCCACCGGCACTTTATCACAGAGAATGATGTCAATGACTGTCACTCTGGCTCTCATTTACACAGGAAGGAAAAACATCAAAACGACACCACTAGCTGCTGTTTGGAAGCACAGCCCGACGCGTGAGTGATTCAGCAAAACGTGACCGCTGTCAGTACAGATATTTGTTAGTGGCTATCCCTCCCTGCAGCTGGATGCTCTGTGTATCCACTAAGCAGCAGAAGCGACCCATAAATATGAAAATACAGTGAACTTGTTTATGCATACGTATTTGTGTGAGAGGGTGTGTGTATATTTAGGCTGCCCTGTGCCTTTGTTTCTGCCTTTGTTAAACCGAATCATATCCTTTTCAGCCTTTCCCCTGTATCTCTGTGAGCCCTGTTGCCTTTGGGTGCACAACAGGTCTAATAAATTAACGATGATGGTGCACTCTCTCACACCTCTCGTCTTGTCTGGCTTCCATCCCAAAGCACTCTCCGGGTCTCTCTCTGTGTCTCCCTCACAGACACGGGGAGGTCACATGGAGCCAGTGTGTGATGACATGAGCTGGAGTCTTGCTTTTGCGGATAGAAGGACTTTCGACGCCAAGTATAGCTTTATGGTATTTTTTATTTGATGCAATACGTGGATGTGTACACAGTGCTGAAATATACATAAGGAAATATTTCAGTTTATTTCAGGGCAGGAAATGGCTGCAGACTCTTGGGTCAGCTGCTGAGCTAAACCTCACTAACCTCTTCAGTGAAGAGTTCAGTTGTCTGAGTATATTCTTGGGTTTTATAGCTCCAACATTTATAGCACAGATGCTTAAAAGGTGGGATTAATTTATTTAACATTTCAAGATGTATATATCCTATTTCATAAAGTACTCCAAAACTTTTAAAGGTATTTGAACAATTTCAAGTTTTTAGAGCATTTTAAGTCATTTTTGCTGTTTAATAAAATAATGCACAATAGCAGAATTACATCTGAACTGTTTTGAACACCGATTGATAGAGATGCATTATGCTAAATATATTTTTCCATGTATTTTCTTTTTTTATTTTGTGCACACGTGTAGAAGAAACGGTTTCTGTGTGACGAGTCAAACTGATGATCTTCATGCATGTGTGCACCCAGACTCCATATGGTGTCTCATGTGGAGAGGCTGTTCAGGCTCTCTGCTGCCCTCTGGTGTCCTAGCATATGAAAACTAGACTTTCTTGATCCAAATCACAACACAAAGTCTACACACCATCTCAACAAAAAGGACAAATCATTCATCATTCTGTATGCAGTTGATAACATAACAATGATGGCATACCAAATTATAATACTAAGAACTGTAACATAATTAGGGTTTGTGTTGCTTTGGTTTGAAAGAGATTCCTTCTGAAGGTGAGATTTACAATTATAAATATTTTAATGTGACCTGCTAAAACCAGGGACTGCTAAAGCTTCATTGGACTGTCTGGAAAACTCACACATGTAAATACAGAAATGAAATTTTGTTCTGGATCTGTACAATAACAATAAAATCCTTTTGATTCTAATTTTGGTGACTGTCATTCACTGAGGGCAAAAGTAACTTGTTGCAGTTGCAGTTGCAGTTAGTGTCACTCCAAGTAAAAAGATGTGAAAAGCCTTAAAATAAAGTAATCTTTATAACTGAAAAACATTTTAAAATTCAAATCTTTATTAAAAGCACAATGCACCCTATTTACTGTCCTCCTTCAATAATTCAACAGGTACAATTTGCATACTTGTAGTTTGACATTAATAATGTTAAATTCATATTTTGTATCAAAGGCTGTTTCCAGCAAGACATTTTCAAGCCACACTATGAAAAAGGAGTATTGTGACTGTGACAGTACGATAAAACATGGGAAGCTACAGAATAAAAACATTTCTGCAGAATGGGATCTGAGCTGATGAAAAAAATATATCCACCGAGTCCAAATATTCATTCAGTGCGACTCTTTTGTGAAATTACACATAACCTCTTTGATTTTCGATGACTTCCATGCTTTGGTAAATAATTTTACCTAATTATTTCCACTGACATTTTTTAAACTACATCTACTGATTAGTACAACTTGTTGCAGACACAATTAAATCCTTTTAAAACAATGTAGGTATTCTGGGATTATTAATAAATCTTTACTGGCATGACATCAGATTATGTGAGCTCCTGTTGAAAATCTCCAAATGTGTCTCATTTATCTGGCTATGCCACATGTTCAAGTGAACACAATCAAGAAATGTCTTCCTGAAACACAGGCCACTCCCTCTGTCTCTGTCCTTGTCTTTGACGAAAAACATCACAGCCTCAATTTGTCTGGATTTACACCTGCTCTCCCTCCCAGTTCACCCTCTCACACTCCATCTGGTCCCTCCAATCTTCACATCCCAATCTTTCTCTGAATGTATTAGCTCGAACATCATCTATGTAGGAGGATCACATTTAGACTCCCTCCTGCTCACTTAGTCCTTCTTTCAGGCGTATGTGTCCCCCACACAAGAATAAACATAAAAAAAAATCATTTGATCATCACTGTTGTCTCTTTTCATCAGGCTTCACATAGCTTTTCTTAGATAAGCTGACACTTATCCTGTCGCCCTCTCTGCCTCTCCAAGGACTTCACTGCTGCCATGGTGACCAGCTTCTGCAACACAGGTGCGACCCCGACCTTGTGGGCCAATTAGCCTTTCATGTCTGTGGATTAATTATACCTGTGTTTCTTGCTGCTTGCAGTGTGTTTGTGTGCTTTTATTAAAAGTAACAATGATTTTCTCTGGTTATCTAACAGCCTAGACTTGAGGTAGAGGACATTTCTGTGCCCCATTAAGATTTGGCAGGTGACAAATGGAGGACTTAAGATGTTGAATGCGGAGTAAATAATCAGACTCTTCTGGTTTGTGTTGTTTTAGCTGATCAGCCAACAGAATAGAATAGAGATCCAGATCAGAACATTTTGGCACAAACTCAGCCCCATATCTACATCATCTCACACGTTTTGTAAAGAATAACTGAACCATTCACATAAATTTTACTCAAAACACATATCAATATTGTACAACAGATCTTAAGAGGACAAAATAAATCTATATAAGAGCTACAGTGCCTTGCAAATGTATCATACACTTTAAATTTTTCAAGATATTGTAAAACAAGCCACACAGTTCTAATCTTTTTTTTTTGTTTGTTTGATAGACCAAGACAATAAAATGATAGCTTGTAAAATAGAAGTAAGATGATGGGTACTGTAATTATAAAATGTTCTTCAAATACACATCTGCAAATTATCGCATTCGTATTTCCAGATCCCTTCACTCTGGTGTCTTAGAATATCTTTCTTTTCCATCTAAGTGCCAGAAGAGTTTAGCCTTTGCACTGTCTCCCTCCCAAACAAGAAGTTGGAAAGCAGACAGTGTCTAACCTAATAGTTGATTAGGCAGACCTCTTGTCCTCAGGATGCCATTTGCTGCAGTTCTTTAACACAGACTATTGGAGAGCTTTTTTTCCTCCTACAAGTCTGCCACTTGGTGAGATCTTTATTGAACCTCATCTTGGTAAGGGGTAGGAAACATACACTTCTGTTGAATATCGAAATTTGTTCTTGAAGGTAACAAATAGTCATGTATTACTGATTAGAGATTTTGAACTACTGATTAAGTTCTGGAAGAAAAGCATAAATTGAACAATCACCAACACCAATTGTGACATCAGTAATTTGGTTAAATTGACTTAAAAATCTTATCTTACTCCACTTCAGTTTCTTTTCCTAAACTAGAGCTTGTTTTTCAAAAGAATTCACTGTGAGATCAAGTTACTGCAACATACGATTAATTTGTTTCCTAGCCAACATACCAACATGTAATTGTCCTTTAGTAGATTAAAGACTGCTCTTTCATGTTGTGAAACCGGTTCTTATATCTGGTTCTGTTCAGTTCTTCTGCTTAAGCAGAAAGGAGTTTCATACTAATGCACATTACTGGGCCCAGTTTTCTATCTATAGAGCCAAAAGGCAATATAGATAGAAAAGGCCTGTTATGTTGAAAAACAAGACATTACAATCTGGGAGTTGGTATGGAGGTAACATACAAGAAACTTACTGCTGAGTTATCCAAAGGTACAAAATCTTAGACAAGACTAATCCAAAGAATATAATCAGACATGACGGCTACTTTAGTGAACAGTCAAATTAGAAATTATACACGAATGAACAAAAGATAACAGACACATGAAAACTTTGTGGATGACTCTGAATATTTTAATGTCACATATTGGCATTCGAGCATCCAAATGCAGAGACGAGGACTGTAGGTGCATGGTGACAAGCTAACAAAGACGCAATATAACAAACTGTTGAACAAGAACAGAGATTCTGATACTCACTGAGAAAACTATAAACGTTTTTTGCTGCAGAGTGGGATTTCTGGATTGCTGGACAGGTGAGGTAACGAGTAGATGAACGACAGGAACTGAAAAATTGATTTTGACACTGAATTTCTGAAATATATGTTTAAAACTAATGCAGCTGTGTGTTTTCTATGTACATGCAAATAGATGCACAGAAGTCCGTAGCTTAAGTTTACCAAATATTACAACATCAGATCCTAAACGTAATTTTGACGAGTGATTGTTATCCGGGTGAAGGGGAGATTTGCTTTTCCAATTCTTGACCACTTGATGGCAGCATAGGTTTAGTGTTTGGGCTTATGCTGCATAACAGAGGTAGACTTAACAAGCAAATAAATTGAAACCTCATCCTTTGGGCCTTTGAGGAGTCTTGTAAGGCGCTGCATTAAAATGTTCTTATTGGCTGTTTCTGTCCCCACCTCACACTCTCCACCTCTTCTCTCTGTATTTTTGGGAGGGTTTGTAAGGACTGCTGCCTATTAAAGCGTCTGTGAGAGCAATGTGTTGAAGAGGGGCCAGCTCAGCTCTCAATCTGAAGAATGTGTTGGCATATACAAGGGGCGCCACTGAAATGGAACTTTAATTAATTTACACGAAAAGCTGAACAATCGTAAAAGCAGACCTCAGCGCTGACAACTAACAGCTTAGGTAATCCAGGCTGGAACACAGCTTCCTTTAACCTGAGAATTAGACTTTTACGAGGGCATGTACTTGAAGCCTATTCCTATGTGTAAGGAGGGGAAGATAGCAGCTGAGTGTGTGTGTGTGTGCGTGTGCCTGGGCGTCAGATGGTAGAGGTGGGTTGTGAATGAGCCTTTGATCTATCCAGCCAAGTTTCCCCTGTGGACAGCCGCTGTTATGATACACACCGTCTAGTAGCAACAGATCCTCCCAAGATGGTTCCCCAGCGCTCCTCTCAACTGTCCTGTCCTGTTTTCTCTTTATTTTCTCCTAAGGCAGTGATTAATGAAGGGGAAATGAAAACAATAGCCCTGCCAGTCTGCAGGCCAGTGATTGTCCTGCCAACCTGACAGCAAATCAGAGAGAGCAAAACTTTAGGTGAAAGTCTGTGATGGAGCAGAAACTGTTTAAACTGCATTTTTCATGGAGGTCTTTTTATGAGTTTAAACAAGGGAGATTTATTGTACAATCTAAACTGATCATTATGAGGGTCGTTTACATACTGAGTATGGTTCTTGTTTGAGTTACATCCACAGAGAGAAAAATGATAATACAGTTTAATGGGTACATGTTAATATAAGGTGCTTTGTCCCAAGGAACCGCTTTTATCATAAGTATTTGTAAAAGATGGAGCAACTCAAGGATTCATTCTTTCATATTCATATTTTGTGACTTATTTTTTGCAAATATTATTAGTTCAAATACAGTATTTCAGACCTGCCACACTCTTTTCTCTTCTAGCTTGGGCATGACTGGGTTTTCTGAATGGGCAAGGACCCTGTTGCCAAATTAGTTACTAAGTGGCTTAAGGACTGGCCATGATTTTTGTAGCCCTTCCAAAGCTCTTGTTTCACTCCCATAAATCTATTTATGGGCAGAGAAAGGTGGCCTACAAACCTGACTCAATTGCACAAGTTCTGCCAGGAGAAATAGACCAAGAAATGGTCAATCAAACTCATGTCATTGATGCAAGTCATGCAGTTCTGTGGCAATGCTATCTAATCTAAAGATAAAAAGTTGTTAAACCTCTAAATTTGAAAAATTTCCAGAAATAATTGTTTATTGTACTGGCATTTTGCAATAATTTCAGTTATCTTACCTGTCTGATAAAATGTCGCAGGTTTCTATACACTGTACTTTATGTGTTGCACATCTTCCTGGAAGTTCAACAAAAAAAATGTTGTGTATCAGCAATTTTGCTAAATGTACTTGTGAAGTTCTGCATGGCCTGCACCAGTCTGCTGGATTTGCAGATCCTTTGCATCTCTGTGAAATTTTTCCCTGTTTTTCATACTCACTTAGCATAAGCTGTGCCAAGCTGCACATTGTGCGCAAGCGATTTGATAGACAGAAGACTGCATTCATTGATTTGGCTATCATTTACATCACTCCAAACAACAATATTTTAACCACTGCAGTGGACCAGCGGACATTCCACTTATACACAGTGTGGAATCGCATAACTATGGGTTTAATCTTGAACAACATCAGCAGGAATACATGCATGATTTCGCTGTGTGAAACACTGGAACACTCTACCCTGAATGTGCATTTTAATCTTTGTTTGAAAATTTATTTTAAATAAAGTTCACGCGTGGATTTTGGTTTACATCTTTTGACTGCACTACCTAAATTCACAAGGTTGCATATTTAATAAAGCAGTGCAATCAGAAATTTGAATTACTTTCATTATGCTTGGGCCAGCAATGAATTTCTAAAAGACAAACTAGAATAAATGGAGGTATTTGCCTCCATCAAAACCACAAACTCATGGTTCTCCATTGCTGAATGTTGCTGCAAACATCATCATCATCAAAGCTATACGACCACAGCTTCTGTGTGCTCACGGTCCGCCCACATTCCCACGTTGGTGCCTATATTCACGCCCACAATAGTGAAGAACAGACTGCAATGGAGATGCTCCAAATGGGTAGAACCGAACCAGGCATAAGCGGCTAGAGTGATACTTGACAATGAAGAAACGGCTTACGTGTGTCTGTAATGCTCTATTTATTGAGTTATTAGACTCTCAGAAAAACTAAAACAGTAGATGACTAAAGCAAAGACAAGCATTAAGAGCATAAAATAAAGATCTGACTTTGATCAATCATTGTAGTTTTTAAAATGAATTAAAATTTAATTTCATTGAGACTTTTCCCTGTCCTGGTATTCAATTCCTCAACTTTTTCATACTTTAAAAGTGCAGTTATGTAATGAAACTAAGTATATAAATTCTACATAGAGGTACAATAAAAATTTACTTTAACTTTTCTGTTGGTAATTTTCAAACGCTGACGTGCGCTAATCAAAATGCTTTTAAAATGAAATCTTGTGTTTTATGATCTTTGGTTCTCTGTGTTGTTGAATGAAGGTTTGTGGAGCTAACACACGTGCAGTGCAGTGCGGTCAGGACAGGGCCGAACCGCAGGCACCCATGTGAAATGAGTCAGTGAACAAACCTTTATTCCTCCTCTGCGCCGCTCTGTTATTAAACTACCTCAGCTAAACTCCCAAACTGTGGCTAATTCACCTTTGCTCACTTATTCTGATGTGTATTGATACAAAAAGTGGCCGTTCTACCTGGACCCTTCAGTCTATTCTGTGACCTTAGAGGGAACTTTCTCAGTGTGGCCTAATGCCAGCAGAGGGGTCGGAGCACCATTTATCCCTGTGGTACCTGTCTAGCACGGCGATTGGGTTACTAAGTGTGTGTTGGGTACGTCCTTGGCCATTCAAGAGTTCTAGCTCTGCAGGGGTGTGCAAAGGCATACAATGATCCATTTACATGTTCACCCCTCCTTGAAGCACAAGTTTGAGATGAGGTGTGCATGTTCACATTTTCATGTATGTATACTTTTAAGTGTTTGCTTTTTTTTACTCAAAGAAACCCAGACATGCATTCCCCTTTCTCCTATTTTTTCCATGACAAACGTCTCTTCCTGTAAAACAATCACTTAGTTCTAGAATGCATCATGTACAGTATGTTTAAAAATCCATCAGGCATTATTGGAGTGGTTCGTCCAATAGAGATGCATCTTTCTCTCGTGAAGCAAGCCTAAGCATGACAAATGTGTTGTGAATGAATATCGTGTTGCTGGTTCATGGAGCTCAATGCCTCTCCACTTCACACCCCAAATATACATCCTGGTGTGCACACACACACAGACACAGCTAAAGCCCCCCCTCGGGCATCAGTCAGTGAACCAATCCATCATGGGACATTTGTGTTGATGTGATGAGGTGGAAAAAAAGTGTGGCTGAGTGAGGAAGAAAAGGGCATATGTGGGGTTAAAGATGAAGAACAAGGCAATGGGGAAAACACTGTAAAGGGCTGATCACAGTGATGGATGAGGGAGAAGATGGTGGTTGATAGTTACCCTCCTTTTTTCGTTAAATTTTTCTCAAGCAAGAAATATGAATGTCTGAAAAAAAGGTTAAAAAAAAAAATAACTGGAGAGAGTTTGAAGCCGGTGGAGTCTAAAAGGAGTGGAAAAAGAGAAAAATCAAGACAAGCGATGTTTCCCCTGCAGGGCTGTGTGGCTGGCTGTGTGCTCCTGTTCTGTTAGGCAGCCGTGGCTGGCTAAATAAACAGTCGTAATTGGCTGTGGAGCCCCACTAGTCTGGGGTTTCACTCGCTTTCATCCTCTGGAAGCTGCTGGGAAGCTGTGGGAGAGGTGAGGTGAGGCATCCTGAGAAGCACACATGTGCTCAATCATGCGTGCTCACGGGACCAGCGGACAGATGTGAATACGGTACATAGGTGAGCTCTGAACATAAAGAGGCTGTGGCTTAATTCGGTCCTCGTCCTGTCTTGACATAAATTGGGCCACACTGGAATGTGTCAGTGAGCTGCCACCATCTCTTCCTGCGTTTCAGCTCAAAGAGCGCATTATGACCACCTGCTCAGCATGTCAGGAGACACATGTATGCGCACACTTCCTTACGTTTCCTTGAACAGATGATCACTCAGATAAAATCAACAGCATCAGTGACTGAGCATATTCAGAGCTTTCAGGAAAATGACAAAACTGAAATCGACACCATGGCCCAACAATAAGGCACAGACATTTTTGTGGTTGGTGGTTGATGAGGAAATACAAAGGGAGCAAGGTGTTGGTTTGTTAGATACAAATCACGTAAAGTCAAGTCAAGATGAGGCGAACAAGTACAAATGGGAAAGAAAGCCAATACTCTAAAAAAAGATTTTTGGCTTTACTTTTATCAAGAAGTTCCTATGACGTTTAGACTCAGGGAAGCTCAATAAAATGCATACAACATTATTCAATATTTTATTTTTTTAATAAAACATTTATTCCTTTCCTTCAACTTCTCAATTATGCCCTACTTTGTGTTAGTTTCTCACATAAACCCCCTGATAAAATGCAAAGTTTTTAGCTGTAATGTGGCAAGATGTGAAAAAGTTCAGAGTTTGAATACCTTTTTAAGGAACTGTAAGTCATAATAAAATAAATGCCATATCTAACTGCCAAGAGGATGTTTAAAGTTGAGACTTAGAAAGACACTGAATTAATTCCAGGCTTCAAATAATTTTTAATCAACTCTAGAGAATAACAAGTTTTTTTCCCCTCTCTTTTCCCACGGCCAGACTTTTCTCCATTGTTGGTTCCATTTGGTGGGAACCTGCCAACAGAGGGTGTCCTATGAAAAGAGAACACCTATAAATACTAAAACTGCATTCTCAGTGCAATGGAAATGTGCTGTCTTAGTAAAAGAAAGTGGAATATAAAGAGACTCTCACTCTCACCACGCTGGCCCTTGTCCCAGAATGACTGGAGAGAAAGTATTGTGAAAGAGGTTGTCATGGTAAAGAACAGTAGAACAGAAAAAAGGAGAAGCACTAGAGGGAGAAGAGAGGAAGATTTGCTGTCTTGATTTCTTTTCTGTGCCTTGTTTTTTTATTTGGCTTGAAAAGCAAAGCAGAAAGGAAGAGACAACATGACTGATCAGAAATTGCTTTATTGTGTAGCCAAGTTGCACTGCATACCCAGCACAGGGCTTATAAACAGTATTTGATATAAATTGTTCCAAAGAATGAACCGTTCTGCAACAAACAATGTCATTTGTTAAAAATGTTGGTGCTTTGCAAAAGTTTAACATTGGGATTATTATTGTTTATGTTTATTGCCCATGTCCTTTTCTTGCTGGACAAAAAAAAAAAAAAAGGAAAAAAATACTGCAGTCACAAATAATAGTGGTTTTTATCTTCAGTGTTTTAGATTATAAATCCCAAGCCTCTAAATGATGGCTGTAGAAATAATGCAACTCACACATATGTTAATTGACTGTGAGAATGCTTCACATAAAGTTGCAAGACTCAACACAAAGTGTTTTAAAAGACATTTTCACTGAGCCGGATCATTTCTGTTCCTTATTTCACATAGTTACGACTGCACTGAATTATATACTTACTAAAACATAAACGTAGGATTTTTATATCTACTTTCTATCATTTTAAGTATTGAAATTTACTCTCTGAAGAGGATGGCTGTTTCCCACTGTGTTTTTGAGCATCTCCTGAAAATTAAAAGGTTCGCAGTGGGATCATTTTTGGCACAGGAGACCCTGATTGTGATTTAAGGAGCCGAAGGCGACTCCGGCCTGAGATCAGCACCCCAGCCTCCCTCCATCCTCACTGAACTTCTCTCCCTTCAACTTGTCCTACTGCTGACTCTTATACGGCTCCTCGCACAACCTACACACCCCAGGATTCCATGCGGGGCCATGAGAGGATATTCTGTGTCCTAATATACACATGGGCGTGCGTGTTTTGTGGAATCAGAGTCTCCTTATACAAGCTGTGCATGTGTCAGGCACCTCATGTATCAGACAGCACCTCTGCTTGCTGAAGCAAAATGAAAAAGAGGCAACCGGTTTTCCTATATCTGGCTCATATATGCCTCTCAAGACCCAGACACACACACACACACACACACACATGAATAATTGAGTTCAAAGGTAGAACATGAAAAGAAATTTTTCCTTTTTGAAAGCTAAAAATGTATATATGAATATGGTTGTAAGGAGTTGACAGTAAGCACTCCCCTTTGGGGCAGAAAATAAGTGATTGGTCTGCCGATAAAGATGCGAAGCCACACAGAGAGCGACAGAGGAAATAAGGACGTTTTGGGATCGTTATTGAACAGTGAATATATCTGAAGTTGTAGAGAGCAGACAAGGTGCAAGATTATTTAATACGGGCAAAAGTGGATGGCAATAACTTTTTCATAAGAGCTCCCTTAAGATGACATTTTATCAGCAATTCCCTTGCAGAATGAAAGAAAGAAAGATGGAGTGGAGAGAGAGCTTCTTCCGAAAGCGGCAGGCAGCCAACAACAACAGCCGACTCCAGTAGGTCGGCACAGGAAGGGGGAGGAGGGGGCAAGAGAGTGGATCTGTGAATGTGTGTGTTTTGAGGGGAGGGTAGGCGGGTGGGATGTGCTGTTAAAGCCCTTATGTGTGCACCCTGCTCTCCTCAAGCGTTCCCGTTTGTTGTCGGCGAGCCAGAGGGCCTTCGGCTGGACCCGGTCCCGTGGGAGTCGTTGCACGGCATTCCTTTCCCATTATTCCAGGCGTCTCTTTACGAGCAGCACCATCCCCGGATTCGGCTGGCCTTCCCTCTTGCCCCTGATGTCCTGTGTTTTCATCCTTGTCATTATTTGTTGGTTATTAGCTGCTGCTGCCCAGCTGAATGATGGGGATGTGCCAGAGAAAAGGAAGAGAGAGGGTAGGAGTGATTCTACGCACTCTGAAGCCTTCCCCAGTGTTTGAGTGTGTGTTTTCCTTTTTATCATTAACCAAAACCGACAGTGTGTCTAGGTTTTACAAGGCAGAGAAAAGCATTTTAAACATGTCTCACTAACGCTGCCATCTGAACCTACAGCAGTGAGCAGGTGTTCCACATGAATCTTTTACCTCTTCATCTTGCTTTTGGTTTTCCTCATTACCTTCTGTTTTTCCAACAAGGTCCAAGTTTTCACACCGTCCTTCCTCTTTTTTCAGTCTTCCTCATCTGGGTCTCGGTGACCTGGCAAGGGAGGAATGCTAAGATCAGAATGTCATGGCTTTAAAAAAAAGTCTCCACCGGGAAGGGTTAGGGGCCTTGGGCCTGGGAGGGACCTCCTGACTTACAGGCTGACTGACAAGTACAGGTGAAAGTAGTTCAGGTCGTCCTTGTGTCAATGAGGACAAACACACACATTCAAACACATACACACATATCAACAGGCTCCAGCCAGGCTATGCCTTCTGTGGGAAAGAGGGGAAAGATCAACCACAGCTGTGACTGGGTTCACTGCACGGGAAAGTAGATGCTTCCTGACCCAGAAGTCATGTGGTGATATCACGTGACTATTTTTGATCTGCTTTGATCTACAGCTTTCTCTGTTTTGAATTTACATTCATTTTGCTTCCACATGGACAAAAAAGCAAGATGCACGTCACAAGACTCAATGTCATGTAACCAAACAAAAATAAACAAAACAAAGACTGACAAAAAGGTGGATTAAACTAGAAGCCAGGGCTTATTTAGCTTCTTTCTCATTAGCTTCTGTCAGAGTTAGATAACCCAGGCTGAACTAACAAATGGTTTGAGCAATGGCATACCCACACTGTATGGGTCTTTTTTCTTGTACAGAGGAAACACATTCCTTAGCTGCACCTCTGACCTTGGAGAGAGTGAAGAGATCCTGCAGAAATAAAGGAATAAATAAATAACAAAGAGTCCAGGCTTTCCTCCAGATGTTACATGAACTCTCTCCCTCTGGTGTGAGCACAACAGGCTTCTTTTGCAGATACAAATTACTTGGCAAAACTTTTTTTCTGGCAATTTCGTGATGCCTCCTTTTTCAATCTAGTTGTAAACACCTTGAAGGTTTTCGTAATTGGGAACCTACTCCCTGCTCTCCTTTAAGCACTTGAGCTGCTGTTTCTCTGGGTGGATTCCCTCCTTTGCTACCTCACTGTTTCATGGCATCTACACCCTGACTTCCTCCATGGCAGGATGCAAAACTGTTGCTGTTAGCTAAACATTGCTGTTATTTTTGGCATCAAAATTATATTTCGCCTTCACACCCCATCCGTCTTATTCTTGTAACCCACGACAGTTTAGGTGGATTATGTTTGTGACATTTTTACATGTAAACAGATGGTCTCTCGCAAATAAAAAACAATTTTAAAACAGGGTAAAGAATCAATTTTTACACCTTCATCTTTAGAAGGTCTTTGGTTTCAGGGCCATTGTCAAGAGAAATACAAACAAGTAAAAGGTTTTAAAGTAGATGGTTCTTTAAATTCAGATTCTTCAATGATATTAGTTCTTAGTTTCTGATCTGTTGATAACCAAGAGCAGTGGAACTACCTATCACAGGAATAACGTTCAACCCATGAGCTTGTTGAAGTTTTGCTGGCTTATGTGCAGCAACATAAGTACCAAATCTTGCATGAATATTTTCATGAATTTGTGATTATTGAAAAGGACAAATATAAGAAATTCAGTTAAAATGTAAATTAGTTACTTGAAGAAAATATCTCTCTACGGCTGATTTGCCCCTAAAACAAACCACTTTGCTGTAGTTTGGAGTTTGACTGGACGACTCAAAAACTTATTTTAGAAATTATGACGTGTTTTCAATCATCAACATTGTCAGAAACTGATGGCTAAACATTCTTCCTCTTCTTATCAATAGACAGGAGAAATGATGGCTTCATCAATTATGACAATTTTTGTATCTAAAGCCATAAAGCAGCCTCAAGCTTTTGCTTGGGAAGGTACACAAATGTTTTTTGTTTCTTTTGATAATAGTCCCACTATTGGTTGCTGGGGTCCTAAAGAATTTGCAACCAAGTCAGAGTAAAGTAATAATCTTAGTTTTGATGTATCAGGGACATGAAAGTTAGGCTTGTTTTACAGCAGCGATGCTGCCAGAAAGTTCAACAGGTAGTGGCCATATAGGAACCAATATTACAGTACATGCTTTTTGGCAATGCAAATTGCTCCTAGCCTTCACTGTATGGAAACATACAAAAATAAAGACTGGATTTAAGAATGTATTGTTTTTTTGTTTGTTTTAAATTTACATCTTACATCATGATTGTCAAGAGTAAAGCGGACACAAAATTATCTTTCCCTGACTTTGCTCTTGTCTGGCAGCATCCTCCAAGTCAGTGATGAGGTAAAATATTTGGGAGGTTACAACACCGCTGACCTGTCTGATCATAGAAACATTTACAAGCAGCATTGTATGAAATATGTACAAGCTAACATGCTTCTTCAGAAATTCTCTAAGTGTACTCTTTAAAGGATATTGTATTCCAATGTATACTGCCCACCTGCAGAAGCATTACAGAAAAAGCAGCATGGATGATCTTCAGGTCTTGCACAATGATGGCGTAAGGTGCCGCAATGGAGTAGTACCAGTCAGATGTTTGTAGATGGTAGTGTACCAACTCGTACTGCTGTGGTTCGAAACCTTATGTTCAGAGTATGTATAGGTCAATAGACTCTGTAAACATAATCATACCCACTTTGACCAGCCCTGTTCATAGCTCAGTTAGGTTCTTCTCTGGTTTGTGGAATCACTGGTGCCTTAGTTTAAATGGTAATGGATGATCATTTTATTTTTATTGTTTTTTGTTGTTGTTCTGTCTGTTTTTGTTTATTATGGACCATATACGTATATGTCTGACTAAAAAGACTTGATTGATTGATTAAAACAAATCAATTAAAAAACAAGTGTGGGTAAATGAGCAGCCATGCCTCTGAGAAACCTTCATTGTATGAATGGGTGCATGTTTGAGAAGGTTGTGAAATTTTGTAAACTTGCATTTCTTAACAACTTGGTTGTGATTCCTGGCTATGCTTTATTGCCATGTACTGTACACAGAAAATTATTAGCAAGCTAACAACTAATTAAAATGAGTTTGGAGCTTACATTGGGAGAAAAAAAAAAGCAAACCAATAAAGAAGGATATCAGAGAAAAAAAAACATGACAGAAAAGGGAAGGAAGTAGTAAAGAATAGTGTAGCAAAAGGTCACAGACAAGTCAGGGCTGTCAGTCAGGCTTTGCATCATCAAGTTGCCTCGGTTGGGTAGAACATGCCAACTCAATGCAAGAAACAGTAAATGCTGCTCTGACATTTGACTTGGGGGAGTACGCTTCACAGAAATAACTACTTGGGAACTATAGTAAATACTGTATTCTATCAGCCTTCACACTAAATGACAACTGTGCTGCAGCTTAAAGACAAATCAGATAAAATGTGAGCAGTCTTTACTCGGTCTTGGCTTGAACTTTAGTATCAGAATTATGTAATCTCCCCCCTTTTACAAAACAGTTTTGAAAAGCTTACCAAGAGAATATGGCAGATGGTGTAAGATAGTGTAATGACGGTGTTTAAGGAGTCTTGGGTTTATTTTGTGACATAATACATTTTACACAAAACTAAGGGTGTCCTGATATCAGCCATAAAACAGTGTGGGATTTTATCGTTCTGCATCTATATAGAAGCAATCCACTTCAGCAAATAGTCTGGCCCAGATTTTTGTTCCAGCAAATAGTCCACCTCAGTATTTTTATTCAGTAGTGCTTGTATTTCTCATGCAGAGCAGACATGATCACAGCAACAGAATTTGTTAACAGAGTCGTAACACTACTAGAGTAGAGGCGATGTCAGCTTAATGGCAGTACTTTTCATTAAAGACCAAAAAAGATATTACAGCAGAGTGCAAAACTTGTGGCACAAAACCAGGGAAGTTTAATAAGACCAACCTCATTATGCATTTGAAGCAGCATCACAAAACATTGAATGTGTCATGATGTGTTAGTTGAGTGGACCCAAATGTAGACAGGCTGAGGTGAAGAGTTGATTTGAGGATTTAATGAAGAATAAAAAAAAACTAAAAATTACAATAAAAAACTCCACAGAGAACACAGAGAATCAGAGCAGAACAAAAGGGAAGTAAAAGAATTTAACAGGATTACACAAGAGGAACCAGCAAGGTTGACTACTAAACAAGCAAACATGGCTGATTAGAAACAGATTGCAGGTTGCTCTCTCCTCAGGTGTGAGGAGAGAGAGCAGAAGGCAGACAGAGGAGAGAGAGAGAGAGAAAATGGCACATGGGCAAGGGAGAGTACGTAAAGGTCTAGGACAGTGTTTCCCAATTCCAGTCCTCAAGGCCCCCTGCCCTGCATGTTTTAGGTGTTTCCCTTCCGCCACACACCTGGATTGAATATGTGGCTAATTAACAGCTTTCTGCAGCACTTGATGGTTATGCAATCATTTGAATCAGCTGCTCTGGAATAGATGTACATCTAACACATGCAGAGCAGGGGGCCCTGAGGACTGGAATTGCGAAGCACTGGTCTAGGACATACATCTAACACTAATGAATAACTAGACCTAAGAAATATAATTAAGCTACAGTAACAAGGAATAACTAGAGACAATAAATAAAAATAAACTGAAGGACTGAAATAAAGTAAAACAGAAACAAGACTGATCGAATCTTAGATATAGACTCCCTGCAGTCTGAGTATATTGTCAACTTTGTTTGTTTGTTTGTTTTTTTAGATAAGCACTTCGACATGCTAGGCTCCAGTAGGTGGCGGTAATGCACATCAATTAGTTGCTTGCCAAAACGCCAATAAGAAAAGAAGAAGGCTGTGATAAAAAACCTCTCATCCCTTGGTTAGGTTAATTCTCCAGTAATGTAAAGGATTGTTCTTACCATCAATGGAAATGGATGGTTGTTTGAAGGACCCTTAGGTTTGTTTTTTAGCCTCCGTGCAAGCGAAAATTCTCAATAGTAAAGGTTGCCATCAATTTAGCTAACTAATACTTTTTTGTGTGTTGTTATTAGAATGATATGTTTATTTTACTCCACATTGTGTTGGGCACAGTCAGGGAAATTGAAACTGTGCGCTTCACCACCATGCTTTGCTGCAGTGATGGTTTGTCCAGGGGTTCATGTTCTGCCACAGCTGAGAGGAAGCGCAGTGAAGGCATAAGAAAACTTTCTTTAAAGCTAGAAGCTTATTTTACCCAAAGTGTAAAAGAAAAAAAGGTGCATAAAACAGTTCAGAGTGCATACCACAAGTTTTTAAAACTGTATCTGATTTGCCTTCCACCTCTAAACTCTGTATTACGTTTTGTTGGTGTATCCATCATAAAAATGCAAATAAAATATATTTAAGTTTGTGGTTTTAACATCACAAAATATGAAGAAAAAACTTATGCAAGGCACTTTACCTCTTGTGGTTGTCTGGAATAATCTTTTAATGCATAGCTGCATCCTCACCAGTCTGAAAGAGACACGTTTTGGGAAAATTTCATTGGGTGTTTAAGGTGGGATTGTTTTAGAAGTGTGCTGCAAATACATAGCACACTCAGAATCTCAAGAATCTTAAAAATTGGCATTTGGCAAATAGTAAGAGAATAGCAGCTTCATGATTATCGCTATAATTTGTTGCTGTCCAGCCATGTATAAACAGGCCATGGGAAGCGTGGCATGGTCTCACACTCCTGTGTGAAGGGACTATAAGTGTAAGCTGAACTCAACACCATAGTGCAGATGTGGTGAATTAAGTTCACATAAACACATTGCTGTGTGGCACAGCTGATACTGAAAACCAGTTGCATATGTACCCAGTGGTGCCAGCACTTCTCATATGGATCGAGGTAACAATGAACTCTATGTGACACCACATGTACAGCATTTGGTTATCATATTTGATATTGATAATAACGTCAAGTTAATTAAACGGGAATTGATCATTGGTTTTAAAAATGTTGGTTTGTTCTTTAAAAATAACCACAGACATCTGCTTTTCATGGGCTGCTTGCTGTATTCGATGCTGGTCTCACTAGGAAGCTGAAGTTCAAAATGAGTTTGGGGAATCAAAACCTCTACAGATACATGCATTTTAACTTTAGCATGTTCCAATCTATGTGGTCCAGTGCTACAACGGCAGTCAAGGGACATATTATTAAACCTTTATTTTTTATTTTATTTTATTTTTTATTTTATTGGCTCTAGTGGCCTTTATTTGAGAGTGGTCAGATAGGAAAGTAGGTAATGAGAAAAAGGGAAGACATTACCTACTTCATCAAGCCGGGACTCAAACTTGTGACAGCCGTATCGAGGACTAAGGCCTCCATGTATGGGTTGTGCTTTACCCCTGCGTCACCACAGCACCCTTTCTGCAAATGTTATTAACGGTTCATAAGCTTTTTGTGAGCTGTTGCTGCTTGATCAATTCTGTTATTTATATGTGCAAAAGATAAAGTGTCTGTTCTTAATATTTCCTCGGACAAGTCCAATTTTCAGGGGGTCTTTGTGGTGAGGTATGGAGTCCTGTGGTGTAACTGTAAAATAATGCCTCCCATACGGCCATGGAAAAAACCAAGCACATACAGTACCTTGCGGTAATGAATACAACCAGACCCTCGGACAGTGCATACAAAATTTTAGAACCATGGTCATATAATGTGAAATCAGATCCACTTGTGATTATCTGTATTAGCAATTTGCAAATGTGACAGGAGGAAAACAGCTTTTGTGAATTTTGCCTGTATCTTCTGTCTTAGTTTTGTGCATATTTATATATGCCAGCTTTTGTTTCAAAATGCATCTTCAAATCCTTTATCTCTGCAAGCTAACTTCTGCATATAGTTTTACAGATATGCTAATACTCTACCTTAATCTCTTTTCACACCAGAAGCAAAAGGAACACCAGCTCACTTAAACCTCAGGCTCTTAATTATATAAAAATACAGAGACATTTTTACCCTCTGCTTCCAACATAAAATTAGTAAAATTAGTGTTGAACATGTCAATGTTTTTCTTACTAAATATATGTGAAATAGTTCCATTGGCATAACATTTACTCCTAGAAATTTAGCTATGTGTAATAAAATGTAACGGTACAAGGAATAAGTATACAATACATTAAGAAAATAGTGTACAAAAAGGTATAGAAAAACAAGAAATAGACTGAAATCTGTCAGTATTTAGAAAGCATCGCTGTAGCGATATGCAAAGTAATATCAGCTAATTTAATAACTGCTGGACTATTTGTAAAAACAAAAAAACCTTTGCAAAAGATCTTACTGTTGAAAACCATGCAAGTGACAATCTTACAGATAACTTTCTAAACTTCTGCACCATTCAGTGAACAGCAATAGAGCAATAACCCATGAGTGAACATAGCATAATTTCAACATAAACCAGCCATGATCAGGCACCCCTCAAAAGATCTCATATATCTGACCAAAGAGAATATGTTGTAGAGCTGTGCAAAAATAAGCCATGAGAATGGGCCAGTCAATATAGACTTATATGAAAATAAAATAAAATTGTTAACAGACATTTAAAAAAATACTTAACTGCAGTATGCCACCACAACCCTCACATGACAGCTCTTATGTTTAGAATTACAGTGGTTTGTAGTGAATAACTGCATAGTCAAAGGATATGAGCTGTGACTAGTAGATGAGACAAAAAAATATTTCAGTTGTAACATACCTGAAGCTAGTCCCAAGAAAAACATGAAAATCATCAGCATCTCTGATGTGTCAAAATCTGGCATATTATCAAGGTTTGTCAGAGCACAACAGTACAGCAAAAGCGGTGTGATTGTTCATTGTTAGACCTGTACTGTGGTTGCAGTGTGAATTAAGAAAAGAACATGACATTCCAGCATTAAACAGCAAAGCTCAGTGTACTTGTGTCCTCTTTCTACTTCTTTCTAAGTGAAGCATAAATCAGAATCAGTTGTACTTTGGAATAACTACTGATAATTACTTATCAATAACCCACAATCATAGTAAGTAATGTGTACTTTTTTACTGAGCAAGTTTTCCAACTATTTTTGCTCATCGCTCCTTGAATGAGTCTTATGATTGCTGTAAGAGTTTTGTTTGCAGGTGATGCATTGTTGCTTTTATTTGGCAGTGCGATTCTAATCAGGAAATCTAACATCTAAAGTAATACTGGGGGGGTGGCTGGGGGTGGAGGTTGTCTTTGGGGTGTCTGAGCGGGTCCCATGAATCGGGGATGGCGCTGTGTACAGTGTGTGTGAGTTTGCAGCCAAAGTTACACAGCGCAGGCAGGAAAGTTTTGCTGGATACGACAAGTGATCTCAACTTCTGTCATGCGGACGTTCAGAACAAACACGTGGACTAAGGACTTTTAAAAATAAGGACTGTCGTGCAGTTACATGGAAGTTTTGAGGGATTTTCTCCTTGTCCTTGCGGGTGAGAGCAACGCTTAACGGGACTGCTGGCTTCGCTGCTGCACGCTGTTTGTTTCAATGGACTGCCGTGGGTTTTATCACTCTGTAAGTTGGACAAAAACTATTGCATGCTCGGAGACAAGAGTTCAAGATGAATATGACCTAACTTGTTGACGATTTGCTATGTAGCCTAGCCTCGGGGGTTTAACAACAATGAACTCTCCCCGCGACCAGGAGCTGGCACCCTTATCTCGCAAACACCGGCTCATGGCTGCATCAATGCCCGGTGAGGACAGCGCGTTGCCCCGTAGCACTTCCAGGGCTGATCGGAACGGATTGGGGGGTCTTGTTCACTGTTTTATATGCGGGAGCGGGGTCACACCTGGGAAGGAAGTAAGGCTGCAAGTGACATATCAGAAAGAGAGGTCGCCTTTTTTCCCGTTTCTCCAAAATCAAGAGCCAGCCCCGGGTGCATGTGAACTCAGCCCGGATGGCTGTGCGCTGGTGTGCGCCGTGTGCCACTGCTTCCTGACGGAGCAGTGGAACTCATTTGAGCGGAGCAGGACGCCCATCGAGAAGCGCATGTATTGGCTGAAACGACCCTACCAGTGCGACTCCAGGCGGGTCCCACAGGAGTGGAACATCTCCTACGATCTGGAAAGGAGAATCAGCGTGGGCAGCCACAACTACGACGGAGGCGCAGAATCTGATTTCTCATCCTTTTCTGAAAACGAGAACCTTTCAGATCAGGAGATGGATCTGGTGGAGAAAGTGGGCAAGGACAAGTGTCTGAGAGCGCCCGTCAAATTCCCAAGAGACAGTAGCAGGAAAAACAATGTCATCAGTATTAAAAGCAGCCCGGATTCACAGCGGGCAGTGCGTTGCGCTGTGGGTGTTTATGACACTCGGGAATTGCCTAAAGCTGAGAGTGTGCAGCCGGCAAGGCGCGGGGCTAAAATTATGAATGTCAGTCAGTCATCAGAAGCTCCGCTGAAGCCCCAAGAGAGACTCCCTCAGCGGTGCTGTGGCAATTCTCTAACTGACACACCTGTGCGAGACAACGGGGTCATTATGCGCAACAGGCGCTGGTTGGAGGAGGAGAGTGTCAGACATGTGGAGCAGCGTCAGAGCCAGCGTGTTGCCGACAGCAGCTGCGCTCCGTCCAGATACCCATCTCTGCTGCATCGAGGGAAAGCCGAGAACAACTCCAGCGCTGCGCTGTCTCCTGTCATCCCCAAATGCAACTCGGCTGTTGCGAGGGAGATCAACTCTGACAACTCCGGAGAAGATGAGATAAACATCACAAGTGATGATGAACGGGACATTCGTTGTCCCAAACCAGGGCCAACAACTCAGCTAAGAGCTGCCTCAGATCCTTCCGCCAGGAGGGTCTCCCATCACACTACAAGCTCCTCTCCAGAGGAACGGGTTTGTTACATCTGTGGTACTGGACTCAGACATAGTGCCCATTTCAAAATCAGCGTTCAAAAACAGGAGAGGGCGCAGGGAGAGCCCTTCTTCCCCTTCCTCTGGCTCCACTCAGCTCCCCGAGGTGCAGTGCCCATCAGCCCCTCAGGTACAACCATTGTTTGTGGCAGTTGCCACTCCTCTCTCATGCAGCAGTGGGAGAGCTTTCAGTTGGCTGATGTGCCTGTCCTTCAGCGCCTCTATGTCGTCCCCCTGAATCAAACTTCCAATGCTTCCGGTCTCCATCCATCCCAACACAACACACTTGACAGAAGAACTCCAGGTTCCCTGGAGGTCACACCTGAACCAAAGCCCTCCCATGAAGCATGTTTCCTCTGTGGTCAGGAGGGTAGAGGGGATTTGAGGATTGTGTATGCAAAAGCTGGTGTAGGGAAATCCCGTGCTGTGATGTACTTTCCTTTCATTGGCTTGTTGCCTTGCCCACCTAACGCTCAAGCGGTGAAGAACGGCCGTGTGCACTGTTGCCCACAATGCCACGCTATTCTGCAGGACATCTGGAGCACGTATCGACTCAGCCTCAGTGAAGACCTCATCACATCTGTCAGCTCCTTTCTCGTTCGGTACCATTCTTCCTTGTCCGCCGATGGGTCCGGACCCGTCCACTCTCAGGTGGGGGTGGTCTCTCGCCACAGCAGCTCCCTGTCGGTGTGTTACCTGTGTGGAGCTGAACTGAGTGCAGGTGCAGAGTACCAGCTGCATGTCAATCCCCCCAGTCGTTTTGTGGAGAGGGAGCCTTTCTTCCCATTTCTCACAGTTTACCCACCTGCACCAGGTGCTAAACCAGTTGACACCACAGGCCTTGTGTCTGCTTGTAAACTTTGCTACCACGACCTGCACTCTCAGTGGGCACAACATGAGAGCAAGGCCCTGAAATCCTCCAGCCCTTCTACCTCTGGCTTACCTGGTGCTAACTCTCACCCGCCGAGCTCCCAGTGGGCCCGTCAGTACAGCTGTGAGGCCTTTGTGTGCTTCTTCTGCAGGCAGGAGCAGCACAGGCAAGGCAGGCTGTGCGCTGTCACTGTGGCTCGGCTACCTGTGTTCCTGTACGCGCCTCGCAGCCCTCGCATGCTTCTGGTGGATGATGGCAGGAGGCTGGTGATAGGTTCGTGTGTGGACTGCAAAGCGGTGGTGCAGGTGGGACAGAGCATGCAGCAGGATGGAGCCATGCCGGGACGTGGAGCCGCACTTGGAGAGAAGAATGATCCTGAATTGGATTCCCCAACACATAGACACAAGGTAAGAACAAAACAAAGTAGTGCTTCCTGGGTTGTTTTGTCCATAACCTGCAATAATTATGGTTTAAAATAGCAATATAATATAAAAACTGCTCACTGCTCTGTTCAATACTTTATTCTTTCCTGGACAGAAGAGTAATTCTCATGTGTGCGTCTCTGACTGAAAAGAAAAGGAAACTAAAATCTTTTTTTTTTATCAGAACTCACGTCTATAAACAAAAGAGGGAAACTATGGGGATCCGGAGGCCATGGCCAGTCCAGTGTTTGCTGCGTTCATGTGTTTATTTTAACAAGCATGACTGAGTATGTGTCACCTGGTGCTAAACAGTTTGTTTTAGTTTGAGCACACTGAGGAGCATTTTTGAGGAATGCAGTTTAAAGCTAACTTTTATTGTATTTATTGTGACAACGTTGAAAAATCTCTTTGCAAGGAGGTGAAAGGGTTGAGGTCAAGTTAATCCTTCAGAAATATGGCTGGATTTGTACCGTGTCCACATTGTGTGTGTATATCAAAAGAAGTTTGGCAGTAATTCATGTTTGACGACAGGCCATTACATCTCAGCAGTTGTTAGGGCTGTTTTCTTATTTTGCTCATTTAAATGACAAACTAGAGTCATTTTAGTGAGTTATAAACAACTTTTTCATAAGTGCTCCAGATGGGCTGGCTCAGTCAACTGTACGTGCACACACTTCCTCCGAGGTTAGATCATTCTTTCACTTGATTTTCTTTTTCTTTCTACATTTTTTTTTTTTTAAACTTCCCTCAAATATATACAAATTAAATCTCAAAACAAATTCCTGATTTTTCCAGCCGATGATTTACAAAGCTGAAGAGTGTGTGGGTCTTTGTTGAGCACACCTTCTGGGCAGTCAGGGGTGGGTGATGTGTAAATGAAGAGATGAGGAGTGTTTAGACAGCCAGCTGCTCCTATGAACAGATCTCTCATGCAAACAAACACTGACTGTCCAACCATGCTGGACATGTGAAGAACATCTGTGGACGCCATTCACACAAAGCAGCCTCTGCTTTCACAGACTCACACTCTTCTGTGTGGAGCTGTCCACTTAGTTCTCCTTCTGCTCCTTAAATAAGTGTTGGACAGGCTGTCATTTTTATTGCACCCCAAATTAAGCCTTTATTATCAATCAGACTTTGCACTTATAAATTTTTGCTATGATCATGGGACTAGTTATTCATGCTGCCAGGGTTATGGGGATCATAATAGTTGGGGGGTTTCGGTGGGGGAAGTTTTAAGTGACCGCTTTGGACATTTTTGGCCTGAGTAAGCAAGTGACCTCATAGCTGAAAAAGGAGCCAGTGGTGTTGGGAAGAGGTGCTGCAAAATAGCCGCAGGGCAACAGGTGCTTTAGTACCATGCTTTTGGCTGGAGAAGGTCTGTCATCGCTGGGGTTTGAGCTGTCAGTAGGGAGTTCCCATCTGGTTCCCTTTAGTGCCCTGTGCGCGCACATCCAGGATTTGGTTTAGGTCGGTTGAGTTCAAGTTGAAAGCAGCACGGCAAAATGTCAAGCGGCTGCAGAGTCGTACTTTACCGAGAGATTCATAAGAATTAACTAATATGACAGTAGAAGCTATTAAAGAAAGAAACATTCAAACTTTGATTGAGGCTTATAGTTTGGTTGACGTGTTCACAGAATAAATGAGAGATTCGAAGACAGTCTTCATATTTCCTAATTGTTCATATCAAATCCAAAGAATAGCACAGAAAGTAACAGTTACTGACACGACCATAAGTCAGCACAGTTTATCATTTGTTTTCCTGCGCTATGTTAATTTAGTATGTTAGAAAATATGGCTATAATCATTTCACGTTCAGCTGGAAATTATGCTTGGTTTTTTTAGAATTCTGTTAGCAAACACATTTTTAAGGTGTTAATTATTAAAATAGCAACAGCAAACACTAAAGCGACTATAAGCGTGTATTGTAACTGTTCTATAATGATACTTAGATATAAGTTCTAACTTCTAATAGTAAAATAAAATATTTAGGTATAAATGTGTTAAAGCAATAAAAATAATAGTCAAAACAATACCCAGTATAGAGAAAATTGTTACTTATTAAAGGGCTATTTTAGGGGTGCACTGATTGCAGTTTTCTGTCTGATCGCCGATTACCAATATTTAAGAAAACATCTAACCTTCCGATTTTGGCTGATACCAATTTTTTTTGTCTGAAAAGTTGCTCTATATTGCAAGAAAGTTGCTGAATTGGCAACAGTGTGGTTAGTATTGTTAACAGTAAACGTACAGACGTAACCTGGTGGGTTGGTCTGTCAGTCAAACCTCTCTGACAGAAGAACAAAGGACAATGGTTGATTTTTCGACCTTTCCCGAGGTAGATAAGATTGGTGGATAGGATCGGCTTCACATGAAAAAATCGTCCGATCACTGATCTCCCAAAATTAAGGAAATCTGCACCAATAAATCGGCTGGCCGATAATTTGGTTCACCCCTAGATTGTTTGGATTCCTTTCATTCCTTTTCTTGATTGCAATGTGAAGCTAGTGCTACTTGATGTCGCCACATCCCACATACTGAACTTTTAAATAGACAAACTGCAAAACAAAAATAAATTGTGTCTTCTTCTGCCATGCTACCAACTCTAGACTCTAAGTTTACTTTAATTGTTTTATTACAAAATCAATAATGCATATTAATGTTTCTAATAGGATAAATATCAACAGAGCAGGTGTTGCATGTTGAATTAAACATTTTGAAGAAATAAAATATATTATTTGTTAAATATTCGAAGATAATTATTAAATTAGTCCTTAGAGAAAACTGTCAAGGATTTTAATTTCTAACTGGCTGAAGTACTATGTTGTAAGCAGGTTTGCACTTGAAAGGAAAATACTTATTCTTGTGTATTACAATGATATTATCATGATTGTGTCTGGCAGTGATCAGGAAAAAAAAAAACTTTCTGAATTTCACAGTTCTATTATTTTCTGGTTTTACTTGAATTGCTATTTTTATTATTTTACTCATTTGTTCTCAGCATGTGAGATTGTTGTGGACGATTGAGATTTAGTCTTCATCATTTAAAGAATGTATTTTATCATTTCCCAAAAAACATGTTGATCCCTTATGATGCTGCCAGAACGGCAGGATAAGCGAAATAAATAAATAAAAAAACAAACAAAGAACAAATTTAGGTGTGATGTCAGACAGGGTGACAAAAAGCTGCCAGGATTAATTATTTGAAGATGAAAAAAAGAAGATTAGATGGAGGAAAAAAGGATCTGTGGGGTTAATTGTCTTCAAAATACAGCTTGAAGAAAATAAAAGAGAGGATTTTTTATTTCATCATTTAATTATTAAAGCTAATACTACAGCATGGAGTATCAGAAAGGATATTCAAAGGTGTTGTGGCTATGAATATGATGTTCATGTGTGAGTGTCTTTCATAAAAACTGTTTGTATCGCGTGTAGCGTATAAAGTTGCTGCAGCTGTGCTTCGCTCTCAGCGCCGTTGTCTGACAGACGGCCTCGCGTTTCAGTGGGAATTTTCTGGGATTTAAAGGGGTTTAATGTGAAAGCTGTTGAAGGTGGGTTTTGATTAGCTCTCAAAGCTTTAATCGCTCTCTTCCCGCTAGTCTGACTCTGTGCTGCATTCCTGACCACGTCTCAATGGAGAGGTCAGATCATTCACGGAGCAGATGAGACTGAGGTGTTCTGGCTTTTCTTGTCTTTTCTGTCATATCTGAGCCTGGTGGTTTAGCTACATCCTATATACGAGGCTACCTGTGAAAATGCTGGTCATAGTGCTAGCATAATACTCTTTAAACTAGGTGAAGCCTTTGGTTCTGCTACAAAAAATGTCCTTCAGGGTTTATATTTTAAGTGAAGTTGCATTTCACTCAATAGTTTGTTGCTGTGCAATGTGGTATCTTTGTCATTTTTTCAGTACTTACTGTTGTTTCACTCGACGTTAGCTTAAATTGCAATCTTTTCAAGAAGTTTACAGTAAACTTAAAATGCGACTAAACACAAAAGAAATAAGGTTTTCATTGTCACTAAATGAAAATTTCCTGGCAGACAGCTGATGTTGGTAAATATTTAGGAGAGAGAGAGTGATTAGGTTTTCTGCCATCCTTTGCTTGTTGGTGCAAATTGACATAAAGTATATAGTGGTGAGTGATCTGTCAGAGAGCTGCCAGGGTAAGGCTGTGTTTAATTTTATTTGAGCAAAAGGTTTTAATTTTGAAAGGAAAATACATTCAACACTGACTGAGGAAGTTGAGGTTTTTGGACAATCTGGTCCATATACAGATGAAAACAGATTGACCTTCATCATGAGATTTTGTTTCAGAAAATGAGAATTTTATGATCAATTAGTTTTGCAACCTGGTTAAATAAAGGTTAAATGAAAATGAAACCATCTGCCTTTGCAGAGGAAATATATTTTTACACTCCTATTACACTCTTGGACTGGTAATAACTGCTCCAGTGTTATGTCACATACAGAAAGCATTTGTAATTCAGTTTCAATAAAATGTCATTCATGTCTCTGTGCCTGCCTGTCTGCATTTGCGTTGATTGTAGACGTAAAGCAAAGTGCCATATGGCTATATTTTTAAGATTTCAGATTGTTACAGTCTAACATGTTTATTCATAGTATAGCTTGATTAAGCTATATTTAACTGTTAATATTTATTAACATTTTTGTATTACAATCTATTGAAATAAACCTGTAGAATGACTCCTTGCTATTTTCTCTAGGCTATATTTGTCAGATAAAAAGCATGAGGAGACTGTTTTACTCAGGTTAAAAGGTTTGTTTACAATGAACACCGATTATTTAATTGGGCAAATGAAACAAAGATACTACACTAGATTTACTGCTACGTATTAAAGGGAAGTTAATCTCTTTTATTTACCTACTTAAAGGTCCAACATTTATCACTGTTAGATCACACTGCAGGAGCTGCATTTTCACAGTTCCCCAAGAACGCAAAAACACTTAATAATGGACATTTCTTGCCCTGGATACTCATTGTTTGAACTCCTCCAGTTAAGGAGATGGTATAGAATAATAAAAACAAAGATAAATAGACTAAGGAAAGTTTTTATCCCACAGCAGTTTTCACACTTAAAGCTGAAAATACATGGCATAAGACCTGTGAAATAAAAATACTGTTTGTGTTGTATATGTTCTCATATGCTTTATTTTTTGTTTGTTTTTGTAATGCACTGATTGGATAACAATTTAATTTTATTGCAAACATTACAGAGACAATAAATCGTAATTATTTTGATAATTGGTCAGTCTCCCTGAAGCCTAAACAAAGAAGTTTTATGGCCTAGTTGTAAATTCTGATCTTCAATTGTAGTCTGAGAGGGAAAGGTGAGTTCAGTGTTTCAGAATCGTCTGAACCCAGCACCAGATCCTCAACCAAAGAGCAATTGTAGTGCATTATTATGTTCCAAATTCAGTGTGAAGTTTTATGATAAACTTCATAAAATCCCATGAAGTCTATCTTCTTCATGGGATTGACATCACTGCTGCTCTGTTCTCCATGAAAGATCACTCAAAAACCAGTGGGGTGCCAGTTTTGGCCCATATTGTTGAATGTCTTGGTTGTTCCTTGTTTTGGATGTGGAGCCTGGTTGAGTTAGCCCCTTGTTCTATGCTATTTACTCCATGCAGAGGATTTGGGCTCTTGGCTATTGAGAAACAATTTCTTCCTGGAGGTGTGAACTTTGTTGAGGTTTAAAATTTTACCCAATTGCCCATGATGTATGTAATGTGCCAGTTGAATGCCAGAAATTGCTTATGCTGTGAGCAACCAGTCTCTACTGAAAAGAAAGAAGAACCGAGCTGAATGAAGCGGCTGTTAATGTTAATTTAATATTTGGAAATTCAGACTGAATGGCTTCGTTTACCTCCTCCACTGCCATTGCTTAAACTACAGACAGACTACAATACTAAAACAGCGCAGAAATTTGTGGTCATTGCTCACAACTTCTTTTGTTCAGATTGAGCCGGAAGAAATCTACAAGAGGCAAACTTTTAAATGGGAAAAATCCCAGACTGTCTGTGAACAAGATTGTAATCAAGCAGAATACAAAGGAAGGCAATGGCCGGGCTAAGGTTGATTAAAAATGACAATGCTCAGGTGCTGCTGTGGGGGATACATGGCATGTATGGGTAGTCCTCAATGTGGCCATCACAGGTTTGAGTCTCGACCCGATGACCTTTGCCACATGTCTGTCCCTCTCTCATTACCCACTTTCCTGAATGGCCACTCTCAATTAAAGGCCAGTAGAGCTGTTAAAAACCTTTAATACACACACAAAAAAGAATGGCAATGCTCTTAATGGAAGCTACAAATTAACACTGACCATAAAGGTGGATGGAGGAAAACTGAAATCTACCAGTTTTACACAAAGTTATACAAAAATAAAGTAGTTTGTAAAGATTTTTTGTACTGAAAAAGTATTGAAACCCCTTGAACTTTTTCACATTATAACCACAAACTGATCTTTCATTGGATTTTATGTGATAGAGCAAGACAAAGTATGCATAATTACAAAGTGAAAAAAAGACATTTTCCACATGTTCGTATTTATGTAACATGAATAAACCTAAGAGGCATCAAAGAACTATTTACACGCTGAATCTGATCTTTATTAGCCAAAAAAAGAGACAGTCATAAGTCACATTTTATGTTTGTTAAAAAACCTGTTGGGACACAGCAAAAAGTTGCTTTGCAGTGAGTTGAACCTTTTGGGCTGCATAGAAGAACGATGAGTTTCTGCAATTTGAACTTTGGATCAAACTGAAGATTACACTGAAGAAGGCTGGAGATCTTGTTTGTTGGGAAACTCAAAGAAGTTAGCTTAGAGGTAAAGTTTAGCATAGAACCTCTGCACTTTGCACAATTTGGAGTGGATCTCACCTGGTGCGAAGAGGAAATGGACAGAGAGGAAAAACAAGCAGGGAGAAGGAAAAAGGTGGAGGTGGAAAATGAGAAAAATGCTTCCACATAACCCTAACTACTGGAGTAGTTTAGATTAAGTAATATTAATTTGGTTATTAGGAGTACTAACCAAAATCCAAATGGGCAGCTTTGTTCAGTTCTTTCAGCCTGTTTACTCTTTTAGCACAAAGATGGTGGCGAGACAAACTCTAAAAAGACTTGTAAAGCAGCAGAAAGTGTTTCTACTTTTTTTTTTTTTAAAAAGATTGAAAACCACCCATTGTTTTTACACCACATAGCAAATATAATAAGCTTTTTCTGGGCATTGTGAGTTGTGGCTGAGTATCCAGTCATTAACAGTTTGAATCTGCTAGAGATTAACAAATGTTAGACTAGTAAGGTGATGACATTTTCTGTCACATCATCCCTGGTGAACCATGTGATAACTCTTGACCTTTTCCTCCACACATCAACTCCACGTATTGCTCCTAATCTATCTTGTGTGCTTCACTTCTCTTTTTGTCATCTTCATATATTCATTGGGGAAAATGGACAAGAGCATTTCTAAGGAATTTACTGATCCAGACAGACACAATGATACAGAATAAATGAAGGATTTTTAGATATTTTTATTTTATTCTAAGCAAAGAAAAAAAGCTTTTAGAAGCATTTTTCAAGCCTGTACAGAGGCCTAAGTTCTTTTTTTTTTCATAAGTACACTTCACATGCTGTACATCTGCCCTGTATTATACCCTTCCACTTTCATCATGCACTGAGGCATAATGTGGTAGTATCATAGCATGGTTACGCTGTAAAAGCTGCTTCCGTACTTTCTTGTACTCTTTACGCCATAGTAGTAAACCCAGGTTCACCGTGGCAATTATAGAGAACAGAGGGTAATACAACAACAGCTCAGCCTTCCCCCTGCCAGCTGCCATCTGGCCATAACACACACTTTACACATTGTCCTGTAAATGCATATTTGCAGACTTGCTCTCAAATACACATACATAAAAACAGTGTAACCTCTGCTATTATTGTCATTAAGAACAGCTGCATGCATGTGTGTGCTGTGCATGAATATGTTTTTTTTTTTTTTGCACGTGCGTATCTGCCAGGTGGTTAGAGCACTGGCAGGTGTCTGCTCTCTCTCTTTGGGAAACGCAGCTGCATTGTGCCACAGCTGCACATGTGTGTGCTCTGTGAGTATGTGTGGTTCTGCATCTGGACCCAAGCAGAGGATGTAGCTGCACAGTAGCTAGCAGCAGACCTATTTTCTTAACCAGGCATTTAGCATGTAATTTCTGCGCTTAGCTTCATTTTTCACTGCGATTAAGAGCTTTTCATTAGTCATGCTCTTTGTAGCCCCTCCCCAAATGCGGCTGCAGGTTTTTGTGAATGTGGGTTTTTGTTCTTTAGCTACTTTAACCATTATTTACTTCATTCCACTTTGCTTTTGTGTAATGCTCCTGCCCTCTTACTTGCCTTTGCTCTCCCTGACTCTGGTGTCAGTCCAACTGGAGGCCAAAGACTAAATATACAGCAGAACCACCAGCTCTCACCAGCCATTTGCCTGATCTCTTCACCTCTTTTTGTCCTCCAACCAAAGAGGAGCAGGAGATCAGCACTGCCGATGATCTTCCGGGAGCTTATTTTGGCAGAAGAAGACGTTCCCTTCTTGGATTTCTTCCTCTGTCTGTAATCATCCTCAAGCATTGGCCCTGACCTCCGCACACCCCCAGCTGCCCCCCTCGCCACCTGGTCTCTCGCATACTCAGCTTGTCCTGCCAGCCCCAGGACAGCTGGGAGGACTGAGACAGAAGGGGAGTTTAGCTTTGTACGGAGCCTCACATGACACTAGAGACTCTGATGACTCTGGAAGAATGCAGACGATATAGTTACTCTGACTCATTTAGCATTATGTGGGCTTTGCACTAATACACAAAACATCCAAGTTGGAGTGACTGGCTTAAACTTTGAGGAGGTATTGCCAGGGTTTTTAACATTTGTCTTTTGGTAATGTTGATCATGTTTCCTCAGTGTTATGGCCTCAGTGACTAACCTCTGAACACATACAGGGACAATGAGACTTTTGAAATAGTTTCCAAGGGTACAGAGACATGATCATGCCATGAGTCACAAATAAACTGATGCAGTTTATATGCTGCAGATAGATCCCATGGATTCAATTACTCATAATTTATTCTGTATCCCTTTCAAGTGTGCCATCTGCTGTGTGGACATGTTATTAATATAGATTTCAGCTGGTCATTCACCATGGCTGCTGATGTTTCCATCTTATTGAAAGCAGACCTAGCCGCGTCCGACGTTGCAAGACTTGCTAGCAAGCTCAGTCAGTGCCATTTCCCAACGTAGAGTTGGGTTGTGTACAATGTGTTAGTTACGGTTAATGTAAAGACTCTAGTATAGGTTTAAATGGCCTAAGAAATCTCAAAACATTTCTTTATTGTAGAATTAGCTTCATGGTGCAACATCAAATGGCTATCTAAATTATAGAAATCTAGAGCAGGGGTCCTCAAATCCAGGCCCATAGGGAGACACTTTTAGATGTGTCCAACATACCTGAGTCAAATGGCTGATTTACCTCCTCAGTATGCAGTCAAGTTCTCCAGAGTCCTGCTAATGACCTCATTATTTGACTCAGGTGTGTTGGGGCGGAGTCACATCTAAACGCTGCCATACACCAGCCCTTCGGGTCGGGAGTTGAGGACCCTTGATCTAGAGCATAAAATGATTAAGTTGTTATGAGAGTTCACAGGCACAGAGGGGTCCTAGATGTTTTTATATTCCTCTCTTCTCCAGGGGGTTGTAAAAATAGCACTTGGCTCAAGCAGAAGTGTCAGAGGTCTTCTCTTTCTCTCCACTTTTTCATTCTTCTCATCTTCCCAGCTGTGTCACCTCTCTCCTTGTCTCCCCCATCACATCACTCTCTTCTCCTTTTCCCCCTTTTATCCTGCTCTCCTCTCATCTTGCTCCTCATCTTCATCTCCCCCTGTGGTATTAGTGGGGCCACATGTTGCTGGCCCTCTCCTGGTGGTGTGAGCCCCATGGCAGGCCCTGGCTCCAGGCTGACGCATAGTTCGGCGTGTGTGTGTGTCTGTGTGTGGATGAGATGGAGGACTGTAATGTGTTCCTGCATGCCTAACAGTGAGTGCGTGTGTGTATGTGTGAGGCCGCTAACACAGTAACCTGATAGTGGTGCGGCTGAGCTGTACACAGAGCGGAGCAGTGCTGTGATTTATCCCGCGGGCCCAGCAGATGGCTGCAACAGGAGTTTGTTTAAGTTTGCTTCAGAGCCGGGCAAGCAGCCAGGAGCATGGAGGAGGCTTGCCAGAAAAATGTTCACTGACTCTGGATGCCTAACCACACTGCTCCCCCCCCCTCTCTCTTTCTCTCTCTCTCCTCAGCCTCCCCCAAACCCTTCCACAGCCCCCACAGTCCAGCACACACACAGACACACGCACACACACATGCTCTTGCAGACTTTCTGTCGCTACTCTCCTTTTACCCCTCTCTAATTTCTCTTTCCTCCCATCTGCTCGACACACATGCCTTCATACATATGCACGCTCTTCTCCACTTGCACACACATACACAGGCGCGCACACCCACGCACACACAGTTTTTTTTGTTTTTTTTCGCTTGCTACTTTGTTCTGTTGGCAACATCCCTGGTGCAGACATGATCTCACACCTCAGGAGGGGGGCACTGAAGACTGAGGACGCGTCCGTTCTGCAGGGGTCCTGTGAGCACAACCATATGACCGGGACTTAGCCTCCCACACAAGATTAAAGACGGATCTCCTGAGCATAAACAGCAACAGATCAACACATGAACAGTCATCCACAAGTTTACCACGCACACACACAGTAAATGACTTATAAAATAAGATCTAGTTGGACTTTGATTTGCCTGTACTGCCCTTTTTCCTCTCCTGCACAGACGATCCAGGCTCTGTGCTAAAGAAAGTGATGACAGTTCCTGTCACATCACCTCAGGTCAACCATGTGATAACTCCCGACCTCTTCCTCCACACATAAACTCCACTTATCTCTCCTAATCTCCCTCGTGTCCTTCACTTGTCTTTTCCCCGTCTTCATATATTCATCTTGCAGACAGAGTCTAACCACATAAGAAAAAGGTCAGTGTGACTAAATCCATTGAAGAAGTGGACATCAAAGCAGAAAGAAGAACATGTAGTGTTGAATAGATGTTTTTGGAGAAGCAGTTTGTAAATTTGTCCATTTACTTGTTAAGTTTCTGAGAGGAATGTTAAGGAGAAACCTTTTTTTGTCCTTCTATTACATATATAAATCTCCTTCAACGCACTTTAATCTAACACAGCAGCACGCTGAGGAGGTGATTCAGCCTTTTGATTCAGGTGTGTTGGTACACATCTTAAAGATGCAGGACACTGACCCTTAGGAGCTGATGTTTGTCACCTTGGAGGTATAGAGATTGTGCGAAAAAGAATGCTCACAGATTCCGCTCTCTTTATCTTCTAACCATGTCAAATGCTAAGGTTGGATTTTTGACATTTTTCACAGCAAAATCAAAAAACTGCAATTAATTTTTTTTTTTTCAGAGCTGTTTCCAAATCTTTACCAGGCGTGCCAAAAACATTTGCAGTATCTTTACGTTTCTGTGCTTTATTTATTGTTTTGTAAGTCTTAAATGTTACAACACACAGAAACAAGCTTCATGTTGTGCATGGATTTAAGAGCTTGTAGTTGTGTTTGTCTTTGGTATTGCTTTGTTAGTATTTTTGTGCTTTTATCTTCACCCACCTGTACACAATACTTTAGCACAGTTCTTTCCCTTCTGATTATTTCTAAAAGACCTGTTTTTGGTGGATGCTTCCTGTTTCTGTTAAAGTTATTCTTACATTTAACTAAGGAGGTGGTATGAAAAAGCTGATACATGGAACATCAAATCATACATACACAAAGACCATTGAATGAGGTGACATCCTCGTGTGCTTTTCTGTGAGTAATGAGTTCTCATGTCCAACTTAATGTATTACTAATTGTGGTGCCTGTCAAGACCATTGTGCTTTGGCACAGTTCAGAATTTCCTCTAAACCTTTTAGAGGAAATTTTCTCAACTCGATTTGACATTGAGTTGCAATTGTTTAAGTGGCGTAGCAGTAAAATGTTTAAAATGCTCATTTCATTTGCAAGTTTCTTTGTTCCAATGTTGACTTTATGCTTGTATTTATCTATTACCCGTTTCATATCCCTGGCAGGGAAAAGTATTACAGTTTTTGATGCAGTGACAGGAAATTGTTTGCTTGTGTGAAAGTAGTAGGCATACCAGGAGATCTCTAACTATTATTGCTCTCAGGAGGGAGGAGAGATGTCTTTTTTTGTAGCAATTAGGATACAGTGATGCGAAAAACAACAATTGCAGACATGAAGAACTTTTTATGACAAAAATAGCAACTAAACATATAATTTTTGCATTTTGGAACAGAAGTCTGATTAGTTACACTTATCTGTATCCCTCTGACTACAAAAGTCTTAACTACTGCTGTGAAAATAATAGCATAATAAACACGTGTGATTGGTTACCTTTATGTTCAATCAGCTACTCACTAAAATCCAAACGATATTTTATTTTCAAAGAGCCCATTTGCTAAACATTTAGGAAAAAGCTTCTCCTTATATTTTACTGCAGCAATGAATAGGACCACGATTTTTGTGTACTTTTAAAGTTTAAGACAAATAACTAAAACAGCATGTGAAAAAATGCCTTTTATTCTCAAAAATGTATTTGTCAAAATTTTATAACTTGTTTACTTGAATCCCGTAAAAGAAAAAAAAAACAATTTCTGAGAAATCAAAAAAAAAATCTAAATGTTTATGTACAATCATGAGCTTTATATTTTCCAGCATAAACAGTGTACACTAATTAATGTGAGGGTAAATTTATATCTATATGTCTGTCTGAATGTAGCATGAGAGAAATGAAAACAAACAGTTTCAGTATCTTAATAACGTTTTGCTGTCGCTTTATCCGATTAGTGAACCGTATTTAATGTCTGTAAATTCTTCAACTAAACCCCAGTTTGTTCTCTCCTTCAATAAAAAACAATTATTGTTGCGATGTTTGGGTCCTTTTCTCTGCAAAAGAGGGGACAGGTGAAGGGGAAAATTTACCCGGCTTCTGCTGTCCTGCTCAATGGCCTCGATGGAGAGGAAGTGAGTGGGTCACAAGTCAGGTAGCTTAGCTGCCTGCTAATGAATATTTATTGGTCGAGGTTACAGTTGGTTGACCCATATGTTGCTCTCCCAGACTCATTACACTAAGTGTGCTCGTGTTCACTCGTTACAGTCACATGGCGTACACCAGCTTATACCTTAAAATCAACATTGTAGCTTCATTAGAGAGACTCAACAAAACATTCCCCTCTAAAATCCTTGAAGAAACTTTACGAAGGGTTTAAGATAATTTTATTGTTATATATTTTTCTTATATACATTTAGATCCCTTAATATGTTTCACATTCATCATGTTAAACCACAAACTTCAATGTATTCATTGGGATTTTTGGTAGGCTGAAAAAAATCAGCCTATCAATATGATAGGCTGAAAAGTTATTGTGACGCAGAAGGAAACCTAAAAATGGTTTTAATGTTTAAATCTGTGGTTTTCATTTGTTTTAACCCCACAAATTCTCAATTAAGTTATTTCTGCATTATCGTCACTGGCCCTTTCTCATACCTGGATATTAGAAAGAGCCTCTCAAAATAATCTAAGGGATTTTTTGACTGACAGTTAAAAGTAACTGTGACACAAAACCAAAGTCTAAAATATGTGTACTGCAAAAAGTATTGTCTATTTATTGTTATTTTGCTCTCGAATGCCATACTAACTCAAATGATAATGGTAATTTACATTCTCTTGTTGTCTTTTTTATAAGTTTCATGCCTGGGTCAATAGTGTTGTAAGCAGCTGAGCCTCTAATGGAATTACTTTGTAACAACTGAAGCGATTGTGTCATCCCAATCCAAGGTTATTTAGATGAATTACGTTGTGTGTTGGTGCCAAGAATATGGTTGTGTCTGTGGGAACAAAACCATTTCACATATTAACTCCTTTCCTTGCTGCCTTGCCTGTGATAGCTCTACTTTTTGGTCCGGACCAGGTGGGGTTCCTCAGTGCCATTTGTCGTCCACCTGCTGGTTTCCCTCCCCTGAGGAGAGTAGCAAGCGAAAAACTTTCTACAGACTGAAGCCTCAGACAGACTGACGCTGGCTGAGCCCTGATCAGATGCTGTTTGACTTCCACTCAATGTGGAACATGTGTGTGTGGGGTTGGACTGATAGCTGGCTTTGGATGGGCTCCCACTACGCACAGATCCACAGGTGCCAGAGTTGTTCAAAGTTGCTGCATATGCTTGTGATTGTCTGAGAGAGACAGTG
This sequence comes from Brachyrhaphis terrabensis, assembly GCA_903067065.1. Classification (NCBI taxonomy): domain Eukaryota; kingdom Metazoa; phylum Chordata; class Actinopteri; order Cyprinodontiformes; family Poeciliidae; genus Brachyrhaphis; species Brachyrhaphis terrabensis. The sequence goes on along the minus strand of CAEGAG010104117.1, from coordinate 7,196 downwards.
GAAGCTATCCACACACACACACAAGAAGGTTTTGACGGATGGAGCCTCCTGGAGGATCTGTCAGAATAGATCAAAGTTGTCTTTCTTGCTTTGTTTTGCTGCTCTTGGCTGAGTCAGCTTAATGCAGGCAGTTTGAGTTGCTTTTATTGAGTGTTGCTGAGCCGGTCAGTGGTCTGAGGCTGCAAGCATGGCTATGGTACTGCTGGATCTCTGTGATAGGTTGTTAAAGTTGACTGACGGCTCCGCTTTACAAGCTGCTATACATCAAGCAGTAGACCTGTTGCAACCGTGGGAACACAGCCATATCCGTGTGTGTTGGTGTGGGTACGTGTGTGTGTGTCTGTGCACACTTTGGCGAGCAGAGCAGAAACCGGGTCTGCTGCTGAATGATAAGGCCTGCTGACCTCGTAGCCTCAAGCCTGCTGCGATGAGGTCATCTCAAATTACACCCAACCAAATGTTCCCTGTGTTCAGCAGGAAGGTTTATGGAAGATCCCTATGATTGATGACAGCTTTCTGACCAATCGAATGTCCAGCACTCCCAGACAAATAGACCAAAATGACTAACAAATGTGGGAACACAGGAAAGAACTCATGTAATGATGCTGTCACAATATATCTTGTAACCTATGACGATTTGGAGGTTTTAAGTCCAAAAGGACCAGGGAAAATGATTTTTGCTTTACCATAAAACACCACAATAAACAAAGAGTTAGGATTTGTCTGATATGTTTTGGTCTGGATTGCCAAGTTGAAAATATCCATATACATTAAAATATTAAATACTAGTTTGGACAAAGTTTGTAGAATCAATAGAAAGAGAAGTCCATTTCCGCTGACTGACCATGTGTACACCTGGTGTGTGTCAGAAGGAGTTATAGTTGAGAGTGAGGGCCGTGTGGGGAGAGAGGGGCAGAATTCCTGTGTGTGTGGTATTGCGTAGCTTAGTCCTAAGGTAAATATTTGAGAACTGAAGGCACCACTTGGAGAGGCTCTGTGTTTGATGGGGCGAAATTGTGTGAGGCCGTGGATGACGTCAGCTTAACCTCGATGGATCGGCGACTGAGGAAAGAGAGAAAGACAGAAGTTGAATTCTTATCTGAGAGCATTCTGACTAGCGCTACATAGAATATGGTTCAATAGTTTTTGTGTGTGTGTGTGTGTGTGTACTCTTATTGTGAAGATAAATTATTCATTTTGCTATACATTTCTCCACTGGTATCACCTGAAGGTGACTTTGTGACAAAAAATCCCATTTTAAACAACCAGTTGACTCACTTTTCATCCTTATTCTGATACCCTTTCTCGCCACCATTTCATATTTTTCATAAGTAAAAATTTTAAAAGTAAGTTGTTTGAATCTTTGCAACCTAATAATTATTAGCTTATTTGGTCTAATAATCCTAAATAAATTGAAGTGCAACAAAATATTTTCAGAATTCAACTGTGTTTTTCACAGTGTCACCATGCAGCCGTTCTATGAAGGTTGCAGGGGTTTATTAATGAACAAACATTGTCATGTAGACCAAGGGACACAGCAGACATGTCAGCAATAAAGCCGTCAAGAAGATTAATACTGTTAGGTTATAACACAACAAGCTGTAGAGCACTCTTCAATTCATCATCTGAACATGGAAAAAGGATGTCACACATGCAAACATAACAAGACATGTCCATCCTCTAACCCAGTGGTTCCCAAAGTGTGGGGCGCGCCCCCTAGAGCCGCGCAGTGCTATTGCAGGGGGGCGAGGGGGTTGGGAGGGGTGTGCGGTATGGATGAATAAAAAGAAAAACAGTTACACAAAAGTGTTTCACTGTAAAGATGGTTTGTAGTCTGTTTTGTTGCAGCCTGAAGTTTGAAATAAACTTTAGTGGAGTTTGAAAACAAAATATGTGTATAGGTTTATGTCTGGTTGAACGAGGTGTGTACCCAATTGATTCTTTTTTCTTTTTTGGGGAAATTTTATTGTAATCCACAGAGGGTCCCAGAAAATCTTTGAGAACCACTGGGAGAACATTAACAGCCAAGAGGCCCAAGGTAACTGTAGAGGAGCTTCATGGAAGAAGAATCTGTCAACATGACAACTATCAGTTCTTCACTCTCCAAATCTGCCCTTTGTGAAAGAGTGATAAAAAAGTCATTGTTAAAAGAAAGCCATAAGCCGCCCAGACAGTTTTGCAAGCATGCGCAAAGCCTTATTTGTGTCAGAAAATTTACTCTGCAACTCAGCGTGACCACACCATCCCCTCTGTTAAACATGGCGGTGGCAGCCTCATGCTCTGGGGATTATTTTCCGTTGCAGGGACAGGAAAGCTGATCAGGGTTGAAAGGAGGATGGATGTAACTAGATGTATGTTAATCCTGGAAAACAAACTTTCTAAATGAGCAAAAGACATGATACTAGGACACTACTCTCAAGGTATTTTTCTTCTGCCTGTTCCTAGGATCACATCAAAAAAGGCAAAAGACTACTTTTTTGTAATGGAATAATTAACGAAATTATAAAAATTTTCAGATCTATGTGTTTATGAGTTAATGTCTCAAGTGAACATCTGACTTTATACCTTTTGTGGAAGAAATATGATTTGACATCATAGGAAAACCAGACCCACCGTACTCTTAGCATAAGGCTTTCAGGATAAGGCGCAACATAAAAAAAAATCATTCTTTCTTTCAGCGAGCATCTGATTAAAGTAATTTTTACTTTGTACCCGGTTTAAAAAGAGCAGGAGACACCTACATCCAAGTAGACAGAACGTTTTGTTCCCAGTCTTGATCCCCAACCTTTTTTCTTGTCTAGTTTCATTCTTACCGTCAACTCCAAATCTTCCTCCTCCACGTCCTTATTCTTCTCCTCGTCTTTCTCCCTTTCAGTGTGAAGCCAGCCAATGTTTCCGGCGCCAGTGCTGCTTCTTTATTTTCCCCACCGGAGGAGTCAGATTTATTGGTTCACTGTTTATTTTTCAAACTAGTTTTAGTTTTTCATTTCTTATCTCTCATCACCAACGGTTGCTTCTCAGTAATCTGTGGTGAAAGGTGGTCAATAAAAGCTGCTCATCGGGTCAAATCTTATAGATCGTGTTTCTGCTTGTCTGTGTACATGCACGTGTCTGGAAATGAGCGAGTGTGTGCGTGTCCATGCACAATCCAAGCACAGATGTTCTCAAAGGATTTTCAGTTTTAGGCACCAGTTCTCCCTCTCCCCTTTCAGAAAAAAAGGGAAGTGTCTAATAAAAGGCGGCCGTATGAGACGGCATGAGTCATACACACTGAAAGAGTCGGCTTCCATCTATCTCTCTGAGCGTGTGTGTGTGTGAGCCAAATGAGAGCGAGAGAGGGAGACGGAGAGGGGAAGAGAGTGAGGCAGGAAGCAGGGAGGGAGGCTGTGCCAAGCTGGAACTGAATTCCTGCCAAAAGTCTACTTGTTTGCTCGTCTGGCTGGAGCCAGAGGCTGACCTTATTAGCTGGGAGGGCAGCCGTCTTATTAAAACACATCTGGCGCTCAGGGAGCCCAAATAGTCCTCATATTGTCTTCCTGCTTGCTCCTGACCTTGCGTTACCTAGCAGGAATGCTGACAAGGGCTTCACGCATCTGTTGAGAGTTTCACCAGGGTCTTTCTCCTCCTCCCCTCTCTCCCACCCTTGCTGTCTTTACTGGCGCCTGCACGGTAGCTCTGTGGGACCTGTTTTTCTTCCTCCCCCTCTCTCTTTCCTCTTCCCTCCCACCTTTTCCACCCACCACCCCTTAACATCACCACTGCTCTTTGGCATAATGTCCTTATACCCCCCATGGAGATGCTTTTGCAGTTTTTTCTGCTGCCCTCCAGGTTGCTATGTTGCTACAGTTGTTCTTATGTTTGCTTTTATATAAAAATGTAACTTGTTTAAACAGCTCTTTGATAATTGTTACAAAGTGTGCGCTCTGTCTTATAGTCTATTTGGAGTGAAGGACTTTTTATGATATACACAATTTTTACTCAGGACAATATGCACACCAAGAAAACTTCTTTTGCAAGAACCAGATTCTCTATGTGAATCTTTAATAGCAGTAAAAATAACCAAAACAAGTATTCCTAAGGCAATGCTAGCAGGTGTTTCGGCTCTGAGAAGATGCCATAAGAAGGTGGGATTGTTGTTTAAAAGAACAAGGTGAATATTCAGTTCACAGAGATAAAGTTATGTGTGAGTTAAATTCACAGCCCCAAAGTGAACTAGTTCATATTTTGTGATAAATGTTTCATAAGATGAGGTCATCCATAAAATGTTTTTGATTAGTGTATGAAGTCTTGTGTTGAATACCATATTTGGTATTTTATCTATGCCTATTTTTCACTTTAACATCCCGTTGATTATCTTCCATTGTGTTTCTATAGAAACGAAGCCCATTCAGTCTACATTTCTAATCTCGGTCATGTTGTAAAACCAACTCCCAGCTATAATAAAGGAAACTTGTGTGAAGTAATTTTCATATCTCCCTGTTAGGTTTTAAAAAAGGGGGATTCACACACCATCTCAGAGTTTTGCACTAAGTTCCACTCTGGACCTACTGCTTTGTACTGCCTGCATCTTTAGATCTGGAGGATTTGATGGCAGAATTATGCAAAGGGTAAACATTTTTAGTTGAACTTTTGCAGCGTATGACCCCCAATGATAATATTTTCATGTTGTCAATGGCTGATCTTGACAAAAATAGGAATTATAAGGCTACCTGGAACACCTGACTGGATGGTGCATCAGACAACTTGATCCCTCCCCAAACATGAATTATTCGGCACATTTTTATGCATGATGTTCATTGAGTTTGTCCTTAAATCCTCTCAGATTCTAGCTACTCATCCTCATGTAGAATCCGTTCCAGGTCAAATTTGTTTGTTAAAAAAAATTCTGCTTTTTTGTCAGTTGAATCAAAAGATATTTCACACATATCTTGTATTCAGCTTGTTTCCAAAAGCTCATAATTTTGTTTCTGGGGAAATGATGTTTGAGCACATTGCCTTTTCTGTGTCAAACATCTACAGTGCTGTAACCTTAACATCAAACTCCTTTAAGCCATGATTGTTCTTAAAAAATTTATTTAGCATCTTTTTACACATATTTTTTTGCTAAAATGTTAGTTACTAACCTGGTAAAATCACCTGCTGGAAACCATTAACGGACTGTAAAATGCTGCATTTGGAGGTCAAGCGGCCATCTTTACGCAGTTGCATTAACTGAGTTTCCCTTCTGTGTGTCTTCACCAGTTGAATGATCAACTTGAGGAAACATCATTTGTATTTTGCTACATACCAAGTTTGACTTTGCTGCACTCGTTACTTTTACCTTTGACCTTTGACCTTTCAGGGTCCTTTGGCTGTAGCATGCAGGTCTGGATCAGTTCTAGCTTGAGCTGCCCTCTTTAACCGAGCCCCTGATCACTCTGAGCCTTATTCTTTCTTATTGACTGTCGTCTATTTGTTAATTGCATGAACAGGTTGGTAGGATTTGGTTTTGGTTTGTCTGCTTGTAAATTATTAAGATGACAAACACTATCGATACATTTATTTTTCTTCTTAGGGTTTTCATAAGCTGAAAAACAAAGTGTTTATGCTGAAAGGATCAAGTCTGACTCATCTGTTATGGAGTCTGGACTTACTCATCCAACTCACAAACACAATCACTTTTTTTTTTCTTTTTCTTTTCTTCTCTCTGCCTTCAAGCTGCACCGGACATCTTGCTTTCTTTCTCATTTGTGTTTATTTGTGCATGCTGACATGTGAAAGCTTTACATATGTGCATGATACAGCACATGTGTGGTTTCACTCTGTCTCCACACCCATCAGATCTGCCGGAGTAATTTTTTTTCTTTTGCTTTAAAAGCAACTCTTTTCATTCCAGTGTGGCACCACGACTATTATGTCCCTTGAAATGTTGCCTCTCCTCATCCATATACTATCTTTATTCTCTGTCTTATATAATGAAGCTATAATGATGCTCATCTGCTCTCTTGAGTCTGTGATTCTGTTTGAGTGCAAATTGATTTATAGTTCTTGCCTGCTCTCTGACCTGAACTCAATGCCACTCTTGACTGGATGCCAAAAGCTGCGCTGCAAGGTGAACCTGTCTCTTGACAATGAAAACTGGGGTATAGCGACACATAAGCAGCACTACATTGTGTCACTATGCAATGTATCTGGTAAAGCCATTGGTGCTCTTGACCGCCAGCTCTTTCATCCCCTCCATTTAACACACACACGCTCACACACCCCAGGGCCACTGGTAAAAGCTTTGTTTTATTTGTTCCCAGGCTGTTAGTGAACTTTATTGCCTGCAAATCTTTTTATGCTTATCTCAGCTGTTGTGTTTAGGCTGTGTGAATGCCAGACGCATGCATCATCCTAATAATTCCCCTTTACATAGTTGCATATGTTTCCTGTGCTTCAATGACATAGGAAGAAACAGTTCCTCAGGTGCATAATGTTTCATTATTACCCTCCTATGCATTTAATTCTAGGGGATTTGTTATTAGATAATTAGATAGGTTAGGTTGCCATGGATTTTTCAGAAATGTAGAAAAAACCTTTATATGCCTTATTTGCAACACATGTTCGCCACTGCTAGAGTATTCACACAACTGATACTTAGATATTCCAACAATAAATGACTAGCAACAGTATTTAATCCCATGCCGATTTACTCATGAGAGGTAGTGTAGTCAAATGGTTAAAACAGGTGAAAAACAAACAAAAAAATGCATCAGCCACCAGTTGCAGGTTCTCCTCATAAATGTAATTGTTTGGCTTTATTTAGGCTCTGACATTCATCTCCAGCATCTAAAATCGTACTGGTCTTATACCAAACTGACAATAAACCTACACTTCATTAGGCTATACCATAATAGAACAGGTCAAACCAAACAACAAAATCTAAACAGAGAAACAGGAATAAGATTATTAATCTAATTTACAAACTCGTCTACCGTAATTTCCGGACTATAAGCCGCAACTTTTGTCACACGCTTTCAACCCTGCGGCTTATACAAAGATGTGGCTTATTTATGCATTTTTTTCTAATGGCCACCAGGGGCGCTCGAGCAGAAAAGGTAAGAGTGAGACAGGTGGAATATATGTGTAGAGGAAGAAGCAAGTTTAATGTAACGTAACACGTCTCAGTGCTCAGGAGGAAGATGAAGACGGCTCTCACCGGTATGTTTTTTTTA
>CAEGAG010104115.1:0-10783 GCA_903067065.1 Brachyrhaphis terrabensis | reverse complement strand
TTTAAGTATTCATTACCAGTTAAATTTTGTTGAGAAAAAGAAACAAATTCCACTCAGTAAGTACAGTAATCACAGGCAGCGTTACTATTCCTTTCTTGGTTAGAATTAATGTCATTGTTTGCATTTCTATCGTGAAATTATTTTGGTAACATCTAAAGGTTTTTGTTTTTATCTCAGGCATATGTAAATGTGATCCAATTTACAGGAAACGAACACTGACTGAAAAAAAATTATATTATATTATACTCTGAGGGAAACTGGGTGTATTCGTACTGTAGATGAAGTATCTCAACCCTTCTGGCGATACTAAACCGCATTCAAACACATTCTTCTCTTATAAACTGCTGAAAAAATATCCATTTCTTATGGCTGGCTAATATGTAGTTATTTAATTAATGTGCTTGTGATCTTTTTTAAACTAATTATGAAGAAATTATCTGATTTGTTAATTTTGGCTGGAATGAAAGGAATTATATTAACTGTTTACACGTCACCTTCCATTACTCTTTCTTGTCTAAAAACAGAAAATATCTGGTCCAGGAAGATAAAACATGCTAACTGGTGATGCACTGTTTGGTCTTTGACCCTTTTGTGGCTCAGAATATATTTTTATGAAAATAAAGAGGAATTAAAAAAAAAAAAAAAACTTTCAGCTCAGCATATGCACACATTCACACCAGTACCTAACAAAGAAGCTACTTTCTCCATATTTTATTCACAGTCTTTGCTTTCCATCCCTTATCTGAACAAAACCAATGAAACAATCCAGTCACAAATAACAGAATGGTGACGTAAAACTGAAAGATAAATGAATGAGTGTGTTTTTATGCAGTATACTAAAACTGCTAATATCATAAGTCCTCCTGAATAAGGAGCTGAACGTTGGAGGCCATAATGAAACAGATTATTTACATCACTCTATTTTAAATTGTAGAATAAATAGTATTTCCTGTCAAACAAAACTATAGATTTAGTCATTTCCTTCTTGAGTAGGCTGGAAATAAATTTCACCTTTATTTTAACTTTAAATTTCATAAACCAGAGAAGAATATTGGATGTTCTGAAACCTTTAAAACACAGTAAGAGGACATCTCTGGTGTTTTAAAGTATTTGTTTGTAATCTTGTTACATTTAAATGTGATGCAAAGATTAGTTTAACAGACTTTTTACTAGATTTCTTTTATTAGTTATAAAAGTATTTGTAACATATATTTTTTTTAAAATGGCTGCTTTTAATATGCAGTCTTTTTGCCAAAGTGGAACAAGCAATGAATTTATAGTAATTTATTAACTGAAGACTGATTGTCAGTAGGTTTGAAGGTTATCTAATGTCAGCCTGGACTTCTACTCAGAAAAGAAAAGGGCTTCTTTGTGAGATTTCTGCTTTGCTCAGTTTAATTACAGTAGAATTTTTTTAAACTAAATGATATGTTTTGAAAGTAATTATGGATCTTTATTTATTCTTCCCAGCTACCTGTAAGTGTTCAATCACTGTCAGTATGCTTATTTGTGCTGGTTCACAAATGAAAATCACAACATCCTGCTTTGACCCCATCTTCAGATTTTGAATTGCTACAATATTTCTTCTTCTCAGATATGTCACCTTTACAAAGCCCTAAGTAATGCTGACGGTCCACTTTCTCTTGTCTTTTTTGTCTTATCTCAAGACTTTTGCCTCAAGTCACCCAAGCTTAGCGTCTCCTCCAGGTGGAAGCACAGTCCGGCTGATTACGGTGGCGTAGCTAGGGTCCAACATGGGCACAGACCCTTTAAAATTCCTGGACGCCTCTGTCCCAAACACATCAAGCAGCTCTCGATTCATCAAAGCAAATCTAGGAACAAAGACATGGAATAGTCCTTAATCACCATGAGTACAGAAGAAAGTCCAATGATTGAGTCATTTAGTAACTGATTCACCCGTACTACAATTCTATGCCCCTCATTCTTAATATTTGAAATATTTAGCTTAAGATAATTTGATTGCTGTTTAACAAATTCCTCATTATGCTAAAATTCATAGTATTTTTTTTTAATGCTTTTCCAGAGTTCTCTGTTCTTAATTTTTTTAGGGACAAATACAATTTATTTGTTGTGCAATAAGCAAAAGCAACCCTTTAGTTTTAAAGCATGTGGTCATACCTGCCCTTGGTTAAACGCAGCAGGAACTTCCAGTATGAAGGCCTGAGGTTCTGCACTTCCATTACTGCCTGTGGAAATGTCATGAGCCAGACATATCCTTAGTCAGCAGAAAAAAATGCACATGAAGCATGTTCAGGTTAGTACCTGGGTGTTTTTGTTACAAAGCTACTTACAGCATGGAAACAGATAGCAGTGGAGATGGCATAAATAATCGTATCCGCGTGTGGAAAGTAAGGGAACCGGCCTGCTTCAATGCCTTTGAAGTACATGGTCTAAAAAGAGAGATAACATGTGGTTAGTGATAAAACAAGCCTAATTCAGATAAGCTTGGATTAGTCAACACTGCATATGAACTACAATTACTAAAACATGTCAACTTGTCACAATTTTTAAATAACAATTAGGAAAAGAAATTTGAAACCTGTGCTGCTACTAATGTGATTTTTGAGCTGGTTTAACCATCAGCCATTTTGTTATTACATAACTCAGTGATTACATGTCACTTTTAACATAGCGGGTGATCTGAGTTCCACAGCTCTAGTTTTAGATCTTCTAATTAAAAGAGTTGAACAAGTTTGTGTTCATGAATGCTGTTTTATCTTACTAAATCATATTATAGACTGTAAAACAAGAACATTTATGATTACTTATGGAGGTAACCCTGCTGATTCAATATCAGCCACAAACTCAATCTTTTTTTTCCCCTTTTTTTTTTACAGGAAGTTGACATGCTTGATTTACAAGATAGCAGCTGGTTGGAAACTTATAACTGGCTTGGGTAGAAACACACTTTTGGTTAAAATCCAGTTGTAAACAGATGAAACACAAACAAATCAGTTAGATATAGTCAGTTGCCCAAAACCTGCAAGGTAATCAACTCTCAAAAAACAGGGACGTGAACTAAAACTTTTTCAGATTAAGTTTATAGTTTCTTTTTAGCTTCAATTTTTGCTTGCATGCAGTTTATTCACTGTAAACTGTTTCTGCGTCCTTGAGATTCGACCACCATAACCAGTGACATTTATTCCTATGACATAAAGTGTGAGTCTGCTTTAACATGTGGTGTGATTTACCTCCACCAACTTAGAGAAGAGGTACATGGTTATACTTGTGCTTTTGTAGAAGAACATCGAGACACCAGCCAGGAAGCCTGAAAGGACACAAAAGAGAGAGAAAAGGGACAGCTGTGAACAGAACAAAATCACCGAAGATTGCTCTGCAGGATTTTTCTTACCAGCTATCAGTGCATGAAGTTCATCATCAATGTTACGCAGCCAGCGCAACAAGCAGCTCGTTCCCTAAAAAGATAAGGCAGAACATTGAGTCCATGAGAATGAAAAGAGAATATGAAAGCACAGAAACATGTAATATGCATAAAAGTTAAAGAAATAGAAGAACATAGAGTACACACACCTTATAAATACTGACAAAAGAGCCTAGAAAGGCCCCCAGCTGGAAGTTCTCTTTGTTGTAGAAGACAGAAGGCAGCCGAGATGGTTTGGAGAACATCTGCCTGAATGCTGAGGGCACTTTGAGACAACACTGGATAAGATAGCCAATACTGAACATCCTGACAAAACCCTGAGAGGACAATTATGGAACATCAGGATTACTGGTATCGAATTTGCATATATATTCAAAGCACATAACATCCATTGTTTAAGGAAATCAGATAAGAAGCCTTACTTTAACACAGTAGGAAATGCAGTTATCCTGGTAATGTTTACAACATCTGTGTCTTGGACCATGTTTGCATCTGAATCATGAAAAATACAAACAAGTTAGTACTTGCTGTTAACTACTACTGAGGTATTTGTTTTTTCTTATGTAGAGATGCTTTTGATTCTCACATTGATTCCAGCAGTTTCCTGGTGTAGGTGATCAGAGTTTTCCTCTTGTGGTCGGCTTTTTCTGTTGAGACCTGTGAGTGTTCGGTCTCTATGGCAGCTGGCCTCTCAGGGGGCCGTGTGTCAACAGAATCCGCCATGTGAAAGTGAGTTGGAATCTCTTCTTTCCCAATAATGAATCTGTAATAGAACACAAACTCAAACTTATCAGACTCATCAAAACACTTCTGGCATTCGAACCTGAAGCATAAACAAAATGAGGAATGACTTACTTTAGTGCAGAAAATCCAAAGCCTTTAAGACCGTCGTTGCTTCTGCAAAATAAAACCAAGTTCATCTCAAACTATTGAAGTGATTTGTTTTTCCTCTTTTTTTCTTTTACGGAGTTTTTTAAAGTATTCAAAGAGCTTGATCCATTTCAAACTGTGTGTGTGTTTGTGTGTGTGTTAGTTGTTTCATACTACCGAAAACCTACATTTATTTTATTGGGATTTTATGTGACAGACCAACACAAAGTAGAGCAGAAGAGTGAGGTAGAGGGAAAATGATACTAGGTTTTTCTTTTCTTTTTCAAATTCAACTCTGAAAAGTGTGGCATGCATTTGTCTTCTGCCCCTCTGAACAAATACTTTATGCTTAACAATAGTTTAAATGTTATTCACAATATATTGAATGCAACACTCTTACCTGAAGAGAAACATGAAGATTGATGCAGTTATGCAGAACAAGAGCACCTGATTGGGAGCAGCATGAAAAGTAAAATCAGGACTATAAGAGGAAATATTTCTTTTTATCATTTGAACACGTCAACACCATGATACTATCAGTTTAGATATACAGTTAAAGTGGTAAGACGATACTTCCTGAGTGCAAGTAATATCTTCATACAGATCAAAACTAAGATTGCACAATTTATCACAGCTATATTGTCACTGCAATATCAGTGACAATATACAATGGACTCCAAATGTTACGACCGTACATTTTACACTAATGTAATATCTAGTTCATAAGGGTCCAGCTCCAGTCCTGCCAGTTTTAGCTCCAACACAGCAGATTCAAATAGTCCAACAACTTCCTCAGCATGTCAAAGTTCTGCAGAGAACTGCTAATGAACCATCATTTGATTCAGGTGTGTTGAAGCAGGAAAAGAGTTATAACATGCAGTTCCTTAAGGACTGACTTTGTGCACCATGTATGAAGCCAGTTAGAGCCTCATGGCAGCAGATCCTAACAGAAGGAAGCAAATGATGCTGCTAAAGGTCACAGAGTGTAGGAAGCACAGATAAGAGGAAAGAATATAGGCATATTTCAAGTGACATGTTTCAATTTTTACCAATAGCATAACATTGCAAGATTTCCTAATATTTTGCAAACAAAAACTGTTTTCATATTTGATTTCGAAATAGGAATTTATACAGGTTGTGTTGCTCGCTGTGCTGTATTTCCTGCAATATATTTAATCATAAAGAAGCACAAAGGCTTTATCTCACCTCTCCATGTCTAATGGGCTTGACGATGCCTCGTGTCACTGCCATGCGGAACAAAGTCTCACTAGCCTGCCAAAAAACAAATTAAAATGTAACTAATAAATATAAATGCACATATGAGATAGATAATTTGCAACTGAACAGAATCTTACAAGATTTGCCATGTATATTGTCAGCAGACCTCTCCTGGAAAGAAAAGACAGCAATATAATAAAGACATATAAATTATTACAATTAAAATCATCCAAAAACCTAGGGCCAAAAATATACAACATTTTATTATTCTCAATAGCAAAAATATGCATTAAAAATGGAAGAAAAGGACAAAAATCTCACCTGCTCTTCCGCTCCAGAAGGATGGCGATGTAGGAGGCCGGCAAAGCTGCCCCAAACCCCGCAGACCATGGGTAAAACGCTCCAAACAATTTCCTAAAGTGAGACAAACTCTTTCACTTTGAAAAATGCCAATACATTCCAGGCTTTTAAGTTGACTTGATTACAGGGATTTCAAAGGAAATTCACAAAATTGCCTCTTTTTATTGGGGTCTGATATCCCACTTAGTTTAAATCTAGATATATTTTCCACAAAGCCTTTGGGTGGAATTCTAAAGGAAACACTTCAGATCACTTTTACTCACATCTCTTAATTTGGGAGTCTAATGCAAAGTTGGATTAATATATTTGTGGAATATGATGAGGTTGAACTTCTCAGGATACAAAATGTCTCTTTTTTAATAGCTCAGGATCAAACTGTAAACTTTTTCTTTCTGACAATACAGTGTAATTTATGCTTACTGTCACACAACTCCCAAGGGACCTCACAAGTACTGTTTGTGCGTTGTAGGTACCATCAAAAGGAGATTTTCCTAATAAATTTTTTTGTCTGATTTTCTGAAAACATTAAAGTGACTTATTTGTTGAAAACAAGTAAGGTTGTAATTATAGTTGAAAATGTAAGCGTGCTTGGATAGTAATCCAAGAAAACAATATTCTGAGATCTAACTTCAGATTAAAACTGTCAACAGGTATTTTATAATTTATTAAATTCTGCAGACATGTAGACATGAAAAATGTATTTAAAAAAACCCTCAAAGCTGGTTTGAAAAACTAACTGACCTCACAGCAGCACTGTGTCACTTTCACATTGAAGGACCTTTGCCATCTGCTGGAACTACTAACCTGAGAATGCAGAAGAAAACAATGAAGAGACTTCCATTGGTAGTTAGGAAAGAGGTAGACCACAGGATCTCAGGGAGAAGCCTCTTTAAATAATAATCCTTCTTCTTTCTCCGTAGAATTGCTGCTATCTGCAATACACAGTCAGACAGTAGCCACTGTGTTTGCGGTGCTCAATTTGAGACAAGTCATGCTTAAGTAATTAACATATACTGAGCACCAAAGAAACATTTTACCCGACATTTATGCTCTGTGGTTTACTGGTTCAGCACTGCTCTCAAAAATCATAAGAAGATGCAATGGGACTTCTGATATTTATTACAGTGCTGAATTCAATACTAACTTCATTGTCGATGAACATCTGAAATAAAATCAAGGTAATTTTATTTATAGCAGCTTAACCTAATGCTGTCTATTTTCAATCTGAAGACGCATTGCAAACCTGCAAAGAATTCAACAGAACATTTGCCTCCTTTAAAATGTTGCTATTGCTAAATCTGCAATTATTTGCCCACCATATTCTTTTTTGTTGGTGTTGAAGGTAAGATGTGGATACCTTAGAAGTGCAGCCAAATATCATTACTAAGCACTATTAAAAGAACAGAACATCTATGGATGAACTTGGATAAAAACAGCCTGATTTAAGGAGATCAGAGTGCATTTAGAGTAACTACAGGTGTAAAAAAGGCTGAACTGTTGGCTAAAATAAGACCTACACTTTTAACCTTGCTTACAAATAAAACATGTTTCAGTTTATATCAATACACTTAATCTAAAGTTTTTAGCAGAAATAATAATTGTTGCTCCTTGATTTAAATATGTTATTTATGCTCCACATAGATTTTGTTTGTGCAAATAAAAACCTCAAATATTGGTATTTTTAATCAAAGTTATCATACTGTGAGAAGTTTATACGGGCCTATTCAGAAAGTATGTTTCCAACTGGGAAGGCCTGTTATTCTTGTAGTTAGTTTACATATCTGCTACCCTGCATAGTCGTACTTTGCTCAGAAAAGGCAAACATGGTCGTATTTTTATTGGTGCTTAAATAATGAAAGTGACCTTGTGTGTGATTTTACTGGTGCTTAAGTGAAAGTGACACTGCATGTGCAGCTTTGAGTTAAACTTTAGTTTAACGTGGTTACAAATAAAGCACAAGATTGCACTGAAATATGTAAAATTTATATTTTTCTCTGGGTCTAGACCAAAAGACACATAGTTCCACATGAAGACTTTAAAGGGAAAATCTGTAACAGTTTTTTGGTTAGAAAGTGTTCTGTGGTTCAGTCTCTGATTTTATGAATACTGTATGTTCAAACTGGGCCGGAGGGGGAATATGACATTGTAGTTACAGGCACTGAAATATAAATGTAGCACAACCCTATTTTTACCAGCCAGCGTACAATGGCATCTGAGTCATGCCATGGTTGTAAATATTAATAGATAATGTCAATGAAAAAGAGAGTTTAACTACTAAATGTAATGATACAGAGTACTGAATGTCTCTGAATATTTTTTTTCTAGCAAAACGTTTTAGAGTTTGCAAGATAAGACAAAGCTTACTCTGAACTAACA
The DNA here is from genome assembly GCA_903067065.1 of Brachyrhaphis terrabensis. NCBI lineage: Eukaryota > Metazoa > Chordata > Actinopteri > Cyprinodontiformes > Poeciliidae > Brachyrhaphis > Brachyrhaphis terrabensis. The sequence continues at coordinate 2,556 of CAEGAG010104115.1, read as the reverse complement.
CAAAACTCTTGACGCAGAAAACTTGCTATAACTTTCTCATGACGTTCTGTAAAGAACAATTGACGGGTTTCATTAGGCTAGCTTCTCTGTTTGTCCTCCTACAGGACTCGAACTTGCACCTCAGTTGTAGCATTAGCTTATCCGTAGTGTCTTTCTCACAGCAACTATGCTCACTCCGTTAGCTAGACAACTTTACTTAGCTACCAGTCAACGGACAGAGGCTCAAAGCAACTTACCAGGTAAAGAGGGGCGTAAATTTTGAAGGACACCTCCAGAGCCCCCTTAGTTATGTCTGCGGCAGACTGCACACACGATGGGTGCCAGGTATGACCGACCTCGTAGCAGCTGTGTGGTATCTTACTTAAAGCAGCCATGTCTGTGAGGCTGAACAGAAACACTCTGTTGCGAGGGCGGCGGCAGCATAAGCGCTGTGTGGGGGACACGCGCACCATGGGCCCAACACTGTCCGTGCACGTATGCTGCGTTCACATTGCCCCGGAAATCAGAGCTCATCGTAAAGTGCGGGTTTCAAAGAGATGTTTTTTGTGCTCGCTTATTCTGATTTAAATTTGTCAGGAGTCAAGATATGTACTGAATAAAGAAATGTTAGTTTCAAGGTCAAATTAGCTGAACTTTTTTATTATTATTATTATTATTATTATTATTATTATTATTATTATTATTATTATTATTATTATTATAGACTAAAGAAAAAATATGCTTAAGAGTACACTTTATTGTGTAAAATAAGGTAAATTGAGCTTTCCAATATTTAAGAAAAATTTAAAAGCAATCCACGCAAACACATGGAAAACAAATAAATATGGCATAATATATATTAAGAAAATCGCTCTAGTTTTTAAAAATTTAGTACATTGCACAAAAATAAGAATAACTTCCAAAACTAGCCTTGCATTTTGGCTTTTTAAATAAAACACAAGGTCATTTTTGACTCAGTTATTAGAAGCTAACATGGAAGGCACAACACCCACATGTAAGACACGTCACTAAACTGACACAGTGACTAGCAGGAATGCTAATTTTAAAAAAAATCTCGGTTGTTGCTTAGCTTTACATTTTGAATGAAATAACCTTGAATTTTGTCTTCCTTGTTAGTGATAATACTTCTTAACATATTTGTTTATGTTGAGAATGTTTTTCCACACAAACAAGGAATGCACTTCCTTGTTTGTGTGGAAATACAGGGATTTCTGTGAGGTGGTCACTCAATGTATGACAGGTTGTGACTAAAAAAATCCTCTAATTTCTAGTCATATTAATCCAGTTATTAAATATAATAGTTACACACTGTAGAATAATTTTTATTATAGTTTTTGTGTGTGTGAAATGCTGAACCTGTTATGTACACTGTGTTTAACATGTCCGTTAATCTCATTGTCAAGCCTTTTCACAAAGTACTACACAATCTAATCTGTAGACTTTTACTAACTGCTTGTCATTGACTATTTGGAAAACATAACGTTCCGCTTCTTGTCCTATGACCATTTCCTCCTTTGGCTAGGAAACTCCGAAATGTGTTAAAAGTCCTTGCTGACCTCACATTTTAGCCTTAGAACTATTCAAATGGTTGATATGGCTTAAAAAAAACTTTAACCTTACTGTGGAGGAGTTCTGATTTTGAAAGAATTATTGGAGGATTCCAATATGTCTTCTGATTTGAAATTTTTCTCAAAAGATATTTATATTTATAATATGAGAAATATATCAAAATGTACACAATAATATGTCAGTTAATCTTATGCTCCATTAGCCTCGTTGACTTTTCTTCTTGCCTCTGCATGTATATTCAATTACTACTGATTGAGTATTGAGTAATAGTAAAAATTAAGAAAGAAACAAGCCTTGAAGGAATAGTTCAGAAATTTTAGAGTCGAGTTCTGTTAAAATATATAATATAATATATATAATATATAATATGTAGTATGTGAGCTGAAGTAGGTAGTTCTTATACTGTCATCATTTAATATAAGTCCATATTAATTGGTCCTAATGGCTGGAGCTAAGCTGTTTATGTGAAAACAATTTTATGAACCTTTAAGTAGTTTTGAAGTTTGCAGTGGGTTGTAAACCAAAAAGAAGCCAATAGTTGTTTGCGCCACAAATATGTTTGTGAAATTACTGAGGTTTAAATGGGCCATATATGGTACTATAAAAGGAGGGTTTTATTGTTTTTTGTGACAGAGGATAATTTGATCTAATCTTCTTTGTCACAGTTTCCATTGTTTAAAATAGCAATAAAAATCAGACCATGTGCAAGTTTATGCGAACAACATTTTTTTTGCAGCTGGTTCTGATCTCTGAACACAAACAGACATCTGTATACTTATTATTATTAGTGGATTTTCATGGTTTCTTGCCTTTTCTGTTTGTAAAAGTGGCCACAGGAAATGTACCACATTAAATAAATACCCAAGTGAAAGAGAAAGTCATCAAATAATAATGAAAGATTCTTCAATCTTTCATTCTTTCTGTGTGGAACTCATAAATTAAGGTGTACACTAAATAATGTTTTAGCTACATTGGTTTTATGTTGTT
>CAEGAG010104083.1:0-20116 GCA_903067065.1 Brachyrhaphis terrabensis | reverse complement strand
CCATCCATCCATCCATCCATCCATCCATCCATCCATCCATCCATCCATCCATCCATCCATCCATTCATTCATTCATTGTCTAACACACTATCTCCTTTAAGTGCTTTAAATGAATCTGTATTTATGTTTTGCACAGGTTGGACGTTTTGAAGTGAACCTTATTAGTCCAGACAGTAAAACAGTGGTGCTGGAAAAGAACTTCAAAGATATCTCATCCTGCTGTCAGGTTGGTTCAGTTTTTTTTTACTCTCATTATTTACACAGGAAAGCCTTTTTTTTTTTTGCTGCAGTTTTAGGTTTTGAACAGAGTAACTTAATGCAGTACGATGATCCAGGCCACAGATCAACATGGATTTTTGTTTGTCATTTAAACTGAGAATGAATTAACTCTTTATCTGTGAAATACTGTGGAATTGTGGCTCCTTTTTTCATATGTAATGCTTTTTGAATGCATCGAAAGAGGCTGCTATTATGAGCTAATGGACTGCCATGTGGTTTTGGTAATTTACTGCTAGAATGGGACATGGGTGAACCATTATGCTTCACTCTATACAGCAGTTGAGTGATCATTAGAATATGGAGAACATACATTTCGAAGTAGTTTTTTTTTTCTAAAATTATTTTTCTTATTCGCTTCTGTCTTCAACAGGGCGTCAAGCAGACCGATCATTTTGGATTCATCTGCCGGGACCAGTCGGAGTCTGGTCCCAGTCAGTACGTGTGCTACGTCTTCCAGTGCGCCAATGAGTCGTTGGTGAGTTTGCACGGGGTGATGTCAGTGAAAATTACACCGAAGCGCAAGAGGTGAAGAGCTTGTGTTTCTGTTTATGTATCAGGTTGACGAGGTGATGCTGACCCTGAAGCAGGCCTTCTCCACCGCCGCAGCCTTACAGAGCAACAAGACCCCGGTGCAGCTCTGCGAAGCGTGCCCCATGCACGACCTTCACAAGCTCTGCGAGAGGATTGAGGGTAAGCCCCCGTGATCCGAGCAGCACTCCCCGCCACCCCTCCTTGTCCCCGACTCGTACTGATGATCCGTACGTTAATGAGTCTCTTTCTTAGAGCGCCTTTTTCTCTCCGCAGGCCTTTATCCGCCCCGAGCGAAGCTAGCAATCCAGAAATATCTCTCCCTGTTGACCGATAATGAGCAGGCAGAGATTTTCGAGCGAGTTCAAGTAAGCGCACTCTCTCCTGTTGCCATAAGTGACACATTAACGGTTTTGGGTGAGAGCTGTTCAGGTTTTCACAGCTTCATTTTACTAGCTTCAAAGCACACAGTCTTCCAGTTGTCTTCTTTTAAGGTATTTGTGGGCGTGTGTGTGTGTGTGTGTTTCTCCAGAGACTGAGGCCTGGGTCTGACCAAGAGGAGAATGAGTTGGCGATTATGCATCTAAGGCAGCTCTGTGAAAGCAAACAGAAATCTCATCTTCATATCGGAGAAACCCCTCAGGTATACGCTTCATGCTCCAGAGGATCTGAAAACTGTTATGGGAGTGTTATTTAAACCAGTGAACTTTACCCTCATTTATGCTTGTTGGCAATTTCTAACATTTTATGTTCAAGGTTACTGATGATTCGAAGTAGGGCCAGTCTTCATTAGGTGGACTGAGTATTTGAATGGTTTTCAATGAGTCCGATAAGCCGTGATATTTGAAAAGAAGTGTATTATTTAGCATTTATATCATACATGTTTTTCTTGTTTTCTAAATTAAAACAGAAAAGAAATGACATATATTTCATCAAAATAATTTAATCCAAGTATCACGAGTTGTGAAAGGGGGTGTAAAATGTCCCATGGCAGACGCATCATTTTTGTGCTTTACTTTTTCTTGGGTTCAAAAATGTGAAATCCACAGATGTATAATGACTGGTACACAAAAACTCTTATAAGGGCTGTTTATCTCTGAGATCAAGGACTTAAAAATGTAGACTGGGATTTTTAAAGAAATCTCTCACTGATTATTCTAATGCAGCAACGACACATTATAATTCTTTTAGGGAATCACTATAAAATCCTCTGAAAGTTGTAACTGTAATCTATTTTTAATGTTGTTTTTTGTTTTGTTTTTTTAGATTCAGGCCATCAGTTTTGAACCAACAGAAGACAAAAGGAGAGACAGAGTTATTTCACAGGGCTTACACTTTAAAAGTGTATTAAAAGCATTTCAGAGTCAGAAGAAGCTTTGAGTATTCACAGATGCTTAACAAGTAAACCTGAGAAAAGTATCCCAAAGAATCATTAACCTCACACATAACGGCGACAAATTGCTTGTCAAAAATCCATCAATGATCCATTGGGATTGGGATTGATTTTCTTTTTACCACAGAACTGTACTTTTAAAATACAGAATTTTGTTCCCTTTTCCTCAACTGATTCCTGAAAAAAAGATGCAGATAATTTAAACATCACTTTTAAAGCTAACAGAAAATATGAGCTTTTGACGAGTTAAGACTGAATTACTGAAAACAGGAAGACTATTTATGTTATGAATTAATTAATGGAGAAGGGGTATGATTATATAAGTTAAACTTCATCATACTCCTTTTCAGACTCATGGTCACCAAATAAGTGGTGTATTTACATGTATTTAAGTATGTAAACTTGATAGTATGGTATTGTATTTACACTTGGAAACACTTGGAAGTTTTTGTTATTGTGCTTTGTTGTTGGTGAAATGTCCGTCTGAAATAAATTATCAAATCAAATCAAATCAAAGACTATATTAGAATGCTGCAAATAATCTGTCAGTTTTAAATGTTTAGCTCTGTCTTTCATCTAGCCAAATCTTCCTGTTAGATGGAAAAAAAACACTGCCTCCCTACATGACATCTTTTTTTAAGTTTATTTCCTGGTATTATTTTAGTTTTATCTGGTAAATGCAGTGGGAACAGATAGGAATAATATGGGCTTCATAAAACTGCTTCTGGTTCCTAGAAAAAGGGCCCTGCAGTGGAAACTCAAAAAGAGCGAGATGAGCAGATTTTCAGGAAATCTAACTCATGACTATCTGTGTTTTCCACAGCTGATGTTTAGTTTTTTTTTTTTTTTTTTACAAAGGGGTAAGGTTCAGGGTAAATCCACTCATAGCTATTCTACACAGCTGACTGACAGCTTCCAGCAACAGAGGGAGGAGAAAATTGCTTTTTACACCACAGGCTTAGAGAACGCCCTGCTCTGTCTGTCAGGTATTATTAAGAAAAACCCAGAAACCTATTACCAACTATCGAATCACACCGTTTAGTGTTACTGTTGACGAGTATCCCAACCCTCCACTATCATTAAGTGCTCACCATCGGTTGAGTATATGAGTGGCTAAAATAAAAATAGCACTAAGCTTTGAACCTTGCAGACATTCACTTATGTCTGGGGAAAGTTTCTGTTAAAACAGTTTCTAAATCTATAATTCAATTGAATTCAGCCTGTAAAGTTCTTAAACTTTAGAAATGCTGGTGTAAAACACTAGAAAAAGATGGAGTGGATGTTAAATTTGGCAACTAACATTTGCTTCTTACTTTTACACGTCTGATGCGTTTCTAACCTAAAATGGCCACCGTTCCCACGTCATTTAATGATGATTTTCTTGATGTTCTGCAGAATGCAACAAACAGCACAGCTGCAGGAGACGGCTCAGCCACTGGCAGTCGATTCAAACTTGATATTCTCAAGAATAAAGCCCGCACATCCCTCACCAGCTCTCTGGAAAACATCTTTGCAAGGGTAGGAATAAGTAGAGATTTTTTATTTTAGTTCATTCCTTCCCCTTGTTAAATATTTTCTCTCCAAGTGTTTGCTCTGCTTCTGTTTCTTCAATTGCTCTGCACCTGATTGGATGTAGCTACCTTTTTTTTTTTGGTCCCCCCACCCGGCTCAGTCTTTGCTGTTTCTGTGTCGCGCTCATCCAAAGGGATTTGGATTGACCCATATCTGCCAGTGAGACAACACAATAATTCCTTAGTGAAGGGATCCCGGCATTCAGAGAGTCTCTGCTGCCATCTGTTATTATCTCTTAGACCTTAGGTCAACAACCGCACTGATTGTTATCAACTCTGAAAACATCTGCCCTCTTTGTATCTTCCCATTTCTGATTTTCCTTACGACTGTGCATTTCTTTGATTTTTGATTTTTCCTTAAGAGTTAAAAAGAAAACAGTTATGTCATATAAACTCTAAGTGTTTATTTTATCAAACACTTGTATCTTTTCGCACCGTGTTTCACGTTGTCTCTTGATATCTGTCGCCAGGGTGCCAGCAGAATGCGGGGCCGCTTGGGAAGCATGGGAAGCATTAGCAGTTTCGAAAGAGTAAGTGTCCTTGAGAGAGAAACATGAGAATTCCCAGAGCGTCTGTCAGGGGATTCTGGGAATTCCCACTTCTTTTTTTTTTTTTCTTTTTTTATTTAACCCACCGGCTTATTAAACCCTTTTATAGTCCAGCTTTGCCATGAGCATCAGAACAGAGTGATGGATTTGCTTTCTCTCCGGGGCTCTTCAAACTTGAAGACGTGATTTTGCTCCGCATTGTTTCCAGATGCCTTTAAGATTAAAGGGCGCTGGCCAAGAGGCCGAGCTGTACGGCTGACCGGGAATGTGTTTACGGAGGTGTCAGCGAGCTGCTTGTAACAAGCGGTTGAATTTTGTTGTGCAGAATGTGAAGTGAGTGTGAAACGAAGTCCCGTTTGCCCGTCAGTGTGACGTTAAGAGGATTTTGTCCATTTAGCACCCCACGCTGCAGCTTTTACGACTCGCATCGAGGTTGTAAAAAGCATTCAGCACGATTCGATCAAACCACAGATACAGGATCATTACTGCTGACCTAATTAATTTAATCTCAAAATAAGCATTTAATTATTTAAATGATCAGACACATATAAGAATGGGATATAAGTGAGTGAGTCACTGTTTTTTCTTGAATTCATGACATAAATTTTAAAAGCGTTTATTAGTTGCACATAATGTTAAATTATGTGCAAGTGCTGAAGTAGTTCAAAGCCAGCAGAATGTCCTAATAAATATGACTTTATTTTTGCATGTAGGTCTTTGGTCACACTACTCCAGATCATTTTTAAACGTTTCCTTCATTTCTGGAAAAACCTGAAGGGTCTACATCAAGAGTGTCCATTTGCGGCCCTCAGAGCGATTTTTAGGGGACCCATTCGAGAACCATTTGAAATTTTTAGGGCACCCATAATTAGAATCAAAATAGTCGTCGCGGTGCCGAACAACGCCTTCGCTGTGTTCAGGTTTCCTCCTGGTGGAGTTTGTTCATCAGCAGGAGAACGTTTGTCAGAAATCTGCAGAATAATTCTCAGCTATATCTCCAGAAACGCAGCAGAGGCTCCACTTCAGATCTGCCGATATGACCCAGTTTGCCTTCTGCTTCCAACTCTTTATATCATATTTAGTAAAACTGGAGCTGCCGGGTTGAGAAAATTCAGACTCCATTCACTCTTTTATCGTTGCTGCATGTCTTCTACCTTCTCAGAATCTGTGAGCCGCTGCAGATTTATTTTATTTTTTGCCTTGCATACTTCAGTCAGATTTACATTTCCTCAGAAAAATCCTACATTACCCAGTAGAAGACAAAAAAGATACTTTCCCAAGTAATATTGTGTGGGTCAGATAAACCTGTTTGCACCGTGAATAGATTTATGAGGCGCTTTGCGGAGTGTCTCACGAGGATGGGATGTACAAGCGAGCAGGAAACAACGCTCAGGATGTCCAGTTGTACTTCAGCTGTCGCATTGTCTGCTCAGCCTCATCATGACACAAAGAGACACGGAAGTGAGTCTCTGTTTACAGCCTTATTAAAGGGCAGTTTATTGTGCAGTTCTGCTCTGCACTGAAATGGAAGTGGTTTGTGTTCAAAGATAGGAACTGGCAGCACAAATGTCACTGCATGTCCAGCGTGGTGACAGGAGTCAAGAGGGAGGTCTCTGACGGCAGGACAGGAGCAGATTGGAGGGTTTTCGTGCTGACTTGCTACCAGTGAGGTCCTCCCCACCAATCGTGTGCGATGCTCCGAGTCATAGGACATCATCCATTAGAATACAATAGATGTGGGAGTTGTACCAGCAGGCATGAGGCACAGAGTTCAATAGTGGCGAGTAGAGAAGTTAAGCGTGGAGTCAGTTTAATCGTGAGGAAATAGGTGAGTGCAGATTTCATTTCCAACTTTTTTGTTTTTTTGTAGGTTTGTGTCAGTATGAAGAATATTTTGGTACATGTGCAACCTACGTGCGGCAAACACGCACCAACATCTTGCATTTTGTCCTAACCAGCAGGATGAGGAGTCTCCTGGTCACTCCCCGCCAGGTTCGCCTCCCGCCTTCCCGGACGACGAGCTGGAATCCGGGCCGCAGTTCCGTCGGCGTGCTCACACCTTCAGCCACCCGCCGGTGAAGAAGCGCATCTCCTTCGAGAGCCAGCCGGCCAACCAGACCAAACAGGCTCCGCTCCGCAGGCAGCACTCCGTCAACCCAGAGCTGCTGCAGACCAGGTAAAACACCTGAAACAATTGGTCATTTTGTGCATTATTTTTTAGATCGTTAAAAAAGAAAGATGCCTTATTATTATTATTATTATTATTATTATTATTATAGATTTAGGAGTTAACCTTTTGCACATTTTGCAGTTTTCTTTTGACATGAGCTGTTGTGATTAGCTTTGAGATTTAGTTGATTTTTTATTAACAGTTAATCTCCCTAATCACTTTAAAACTAACAAAATATTCCGCTGACCTTTTGATTCCTGCACACACAATGTAATCTATTTGCAGCACTTTGATCAGTCTAAAATCTGTTCCCCTCGTCCCCCTGCTGTCCTCTGAAACAATAGAACCACAGGTTTCCTGTCAATGTTTTGGACCCACATGCATTTCTCACTGTTTTCCTTTCCTTTATGTAATGTTTGTTCTTTATTTTATTTATTTTTTTATTTTATTTGTGGGCGTTTCACGCTGGGCCCGCCCAGTCACGTGGCCGTGTCCCGAGCGCGCAGCGTTTCAGAGGGGGAGTCCTCCTTCAGCCTCCCCTCCACCTTCTCCGCTCCCACTTTCCTGAAAAGCTTTTACCAGGGTTCGCTGGGCTCCCTGACGGACAGTGGGAGCTTCAAGAGGTGAGCGGGGGGGTTCGGACCAACCGCCCCCCTCCCTTGCATAAACAGACAGCTGATGATGAAGAATATGACTTCTGTGGGATGGGAACAGCTGACCTGTTGCTGGGATGGCAGTAGCCATAATCTGTGTTGGCTGAATCTTTGTAACTCGCAGCTCTACTATCCAGTCTCTTTTCAACTGGATAGTAGAACTTATTGTTCTCGTTTCCTGGATTTCAAGACTTTTCTTTTTTTTTATTTAACCCACCTCTCGGCTCTGCAGATGGACCGGCCTTCTTCCCGTTTAGAGCGGGATATTGATACATCCTCCTTCTGTTTCATTTGCATGTGCATCTAAAGCTTTTTGCATGACAAACTCCTGCGTGTTTCACTGAGATGAACAAACGTCATTAACTACATTTCATTCTTCTGATATGACAGTACTTTGCAAAAATACTAACGCTTTTTATTTTTCAGGCTAAAACAAAATGTGTTTTATTGTGATTTTTTATGTATTTTTTTGGTTGACCAACACAAGGCATCACATTTTTGTAGTAATGGAAGGAAATCAATAACCTGTTTTCAACCCTTTTTCGTTAGTAAAAAGGGTTGAAACTGAGATACGGAGTTAATTTGTGTTCATTCCCTGTGACCAATACTTTCTTTCCAAATATGGCTGCAAGTTATTTTGGATTGTCTCTACCAGCTTTATCTGATAGGAATCTGTCGGGAAAATTCACTGATGAATGAGAGTCAATTGGTAATAAGGTTCTACAAATCTATAAGTTAGGGAAAATAATTTTTTTTTAATCATGTTTATAGATCAATTTTTTTTTAAAAAACCCATCCCCCTTTTGCCCCTCCTCCACATCAGGTAGGGCAGCGCCCCCTATGGACCAGCTGCCACAACATTACACCTTCACAGTGTATCACCACAGAGATGGTGATTGCGTTTTACTTCTTATTTCCAAAGTTCAGTTTTGTTCTTATCCATCTAGATCACCTTCTTCTATCCGTTTGCTAGGCTTCATTCAACAATGACTTTTTTCTTCTTCCAGAAAGCTCAGATTAGAGGATTACATGACTAATACTTGTCCTGTCACCAGATGGGCCTGTGAGTTTAAGCGGACGTCCACGTCCATTTTAGGTTTGCAGTTGTGCTGTACTCTTTAAAAGGTTGCTCTCTGATATGTTCAAAGCTGTTTTTTTTATTGTTTTAAATCCCAATCCTACATTTAACTCTTCCACCACTTTCTCCCTGAGCTGTAGCCTGCGTCTTCATCATGCTGACTATTCCTTAATATTCTCTACGACCTGTTATATTTATGCTAACTTTAAATCACATACAGGTGAATTTCATTTATTAATGATGAGGTGAATTCTTAAAGCAGACGGGTGCGCTAGATTTTATTTAGGGGTATCAGAGTAAATCACACTTTTCTCATTTCTATTTGTAGAATATATTTCAAGCCATATACCACTTTCCTTCCACTTCACAACAGTGTAGCACTTTGTTGTTCATCGGTACCATGAAACACATTGAAGTTTTTGGTTTTAACAAAACAGGATGCAAAGTTTTTTTGCAAGATGCTGCACAATTCAAAACCTAACAAGCTTTGCAATTTTCTTCTTTTTTTTTGTTGTCTCATTTTGGAAGGTTGTTGTCGGTAACCTTCGGCTAATCAATGACTGTGTTTGGTTCGTCAATGAAAGCAGGATAGACCTCTGTGTGTCTGAGAAGTGGGTTCTTTCTCCTCAGATGTCCAGATGGCAGAAAGTAAAGGTTAACATTTCCATTATAAATGAGATGCAGTGCAGCAGACCGCTGTGCTGCTTTACTTCCACGAGCAGCCAGACTCCACGGTGGCATCCAAAGAATCAAGACAATTTTTTATTCTTAAACTGCGTCGCTCCCAGATTATGGATCAGATATTTCAGCCTTAGTTTTTGAATGTGCTGAATATGACTTGTCTGCTCTGAGGTTTTCTTTCTGATTGTGTTTTGAGATCCTTTTGGCACCCAAAGCTTTTCTGACGAGGCCCTGCTTGAGTTAACAACAGAGAAACATTAGAGAAAATGTGTCAAAGGAGGAATTTTAAGGAGTGACTGGGCCATGCATGGAGTAGCAGTCAGAGCCGGATTGTTTGTGTCAGTGACATTAGTCTTGAACCAAGGTCACTTCCTGTTTCCCATTGCTCACATGTTCAGGCAGGTTTTTGTGTTCTGACAATGCTTACTGATTGCTCAAGCGTTTTGTGACTATCAGCAAGAGGTGAAAATCATTATTTCTCTTTGTTAATTTTCTTTTTAATTTTTGGAAATCAATTTGCTGTCTAAGATCTAACCTTTCCCATTAATGGCTTTAGTTATTTTGAATGTTTGTCACTCTTTGAATTCATTCTTCAAAAACCTCATAGTGTCAGGAAAAATTATTTACAATGTATAAGATTAAATAAAGAAACAATAAATTTGACATTTAACATATTTAAATGTATTTGTGCAGAGTAAATATTGTGCAAATAAATTCCTCTACATCAATAAAAGGTGCAGTATGGCTTCTGAGAAAACTGTGCGCTTAGTCCGAACATCGGACCAAGCGCACGCTTTGCAGGACCTTCCCCTATGCTCTTTGCTATGCCGCAGACCTCTCCCTTCCCCGCCCATGGTCTTACAGTAATGGATTCATAAACGTTTTTACATATTCTAGTAACCAGGATTGTGAAAGTTTGCGTTTACCCACTTCTGTCAGACTGTCTGGATTGTATTTCTACAGCTGCGATGTCTGCAAACAGGTTGTGAATGTACAGTTTTTAAGAAACTCTGATCACTGGTCTCTTCTCCTTCGCTGACAATCAACTTCTGTTTCAGAAAGAACAGAAATGCATGCGCCTCAGCCGTGGCCGATGTCTCTTCTGTTTACTGCTGCTTTATTAACAAGGACCCTGGAGAATCGGTGTGTGGCTGCTGCTTTTTCGGAGGGTTCAGCTTCGCCACTTATGAACTGAACTGTCCAGAAAGCTGGATGAGTTTTCCTGTTGGGTTTGGTTTGTGTCTGCCATTATTGGAGGGGTTGAAGAGAGTTGGCGTAATAGGACACCTGACTCCTTTATCAGGTGTCTCTGACACATCTGTCCTTTCTTGTAGCAATGGAGAAGGCAGGAAAAGGACGCTGTCAAGCTGCAGCAATGACTCTCTGAGCGGAGGTCTCCCTCTGACCCCACGCAGGGTCTCCTGGAGACAGAAGATCTTCCTGCGGGTTGCCTCACCCATGAACAAGCCATCTGCATCTATGCAGGACACAGGTGTGGTAACATAATCCTTTAAGCTGTTCTACAAGGAATCATTATGTGCAACATGTAATCGGTGTCCTTTGCTTTAATGAAAGTTTCCATCGTACCGACAGGAAAACATTGTATCATGAATATTGTGTGCAAATGTTGTCAGTGTAATGACAGAGTTATTAAGTTTAAGGTACTTTGATAATATGCGTATGCTTTGGCCGATATTCCAAAAATACAGTATTGTTGCTAGAGTTATTGAAATATTTGTTGTCATTTCACTCAGTTTCATATCAGTTCTCTGAGTAGTGCACAGGAAATGTTTTCTGCAATACAAAAGCTCTGTTTTTAGAGAATATTTTTGTTTTGTGTCTCGGTGAGATTTCCTTTTGTAAATCAATATGAAATGAAATATAAATAAATGCGACAACTTCTAAATTTGATAAATCTGCACATGCGTTTTTAAAGACTGCAATACTAATTCCAGTTAAATAAACTAACCACAGCAGACGCCCTTGCAAAAGATTACACATTAATCCAGTAAATACTTACAAGGAGTTAACTTTTTTCCCCTTCAGTTTCACTAGCCACTTGCAGACCTGGTAACTGCCTGACCTGTAACCAAACAGACTCTGTTTGGCAACACAAAGAAGACCATAATGTACCAAGAAGAAACATACCTTGCCCTAAAGAAATTGAAACACTGAGAAGAAACAAAGTCATTGAAAGGGTTACAAAGCCATCTTTCGGACTAATGAACCACAATGAGAGTCATATCCATTATTGTTTATTGGTGAGACTAGGCAAAAATTAAATAAATCTCCTTCTGATTTTAATTTGGTATCTTGTCTATGTGTTTCTGACTCTGAATATCCCCTGGGTTCAGAAAACATTCTTGTTTACTTCAAAATGCTCCATTTTTTCTGTCAGTTTGGAATAAGTTAAGTTCTTTTGTCAGTATTCTTTTGTGTGTGTGAAAGCAGGTGCTTTTAATAGCTGAGAACCACTCCAGACAACAAATCCTAAATTAAAAGCAGCTGTGTGGAGCTGCACTCACTATCCTCTAAAATCCTCTGTGGACTCAACACTGCTAGTAAATCATACTTATTGTTATATGGCAAAGCAAAGTGAATTTTAAGCACGCGTTCATCTGTTAACTCACTTTTTGCAGACGGCTCTGATGCCACGGAGCTGCTGCCTCTGTCTCCTCGAGCCTCGGACCCAGGTCTGGACCCTCTGAGGCGTCTTTTATCCCCGGCATCTGTTCAGCCGGCCGATAAGAAGCCCAAGAAGACAGGAGCCGATTACAGAGCTCTCTGGAAAACTGCCATCCACCAGCAGATCCTGCTGCTGCGCATGGAAAAGGAGAATCAGAGGCTGGAAGGTGAGCGTAAATCCCTTCTCCAGCGCACCAAAAAGTGACATTTTAAGCCTGGAGCACATTCTTTGCTGGTCACATGAAGGACACATGGTGCTTATGATGTCCTCATACTTGCTGAAACTGGAATTACACATTTGTGTGGTTTTTTCCCCCTCACTAGTAGTTCTCTCCCTGTTGTTCAGCTTGTAAAAAATGTAACATGCTGTATAAAAAGTTTCATTGCACCAGCACAGCTTAAAGAGCATAAATCATCATTCTTTAATAACTTTTCAACTATGTTTAGGTTAGGTTAGTCCTAGGACTTAGGCAATTATGTTATTAGGCTAACTTATACTTATATTAATGTTATTGACTAAAGTATGAAAAAAGCTTGGGGGGAAATAAAAGAGCTCAGCTGAGAAATTAGCCGATGATGTTGTGTTTGAAATCCAAACCTGGATATCAGTGCTTAGCACAACAACATCCTAAGAGGAAAAGTGTCAACAAACTCTCCAGCTTGAATGTGAGATCATAAACTAAAGATTTACAATAGATATACAGTATTCAATACATTTAGATATTGTTAAAAAGTTAATTTATTCAAACTCAGTCTACAGAGTGAATCACATTACTTTATTTCTGACAGTTGTGATGATTTGAAGCGTATAGGTAATGAAAATGTCACTCTTGAGGTAAAACGTCCAAGAAATGGTGAAATACTGTAGAAATCTAACAGATGTACGCAGTTATTTCAAAACACTCTGTGGCAATCTCAGTCAGCCACAGCAGGGAATGGCCCCTTGAGACAAAAGATTAAATTCAGGTTAGTTTGTGTAATTCTTTGCTCTGGCTCTGACCAGCATTGTTACTCTTAATATGAATCACCATGTTTCTTCTCAAATTTGTGTCACTGAATTACAGAAATCATACGGTGATTATTAACCTAATGGCAGTGATTGGAATCAGCTGAAAGTCTCATTTTGGTTTTATAATTGATCAGTTCCTGTTGTACTCATAAGGGTTTTACTGAAAAACAGTGGAAAAATATTTCTGAATTCAAGGAAACAGTTGCAGCTGATGCAGCACAAAGAACAAGACGGTTAATCTACATTATTTGAAAGGATCAATAAAGAAAATTAGAATTTTTATTTTTTGGATACAATCCAGCTCTCTAAGATGCCATTCATCAAAAGTAAATGGCATCTTAGACTGCACTTCTCAATAGATGTATGCAGAAGTAGGTCTGCACTCCTCAACAGCAATGAGTGTCTGAACATAATATTTTGATGCATGCACATCTCAAAATACACAAACAAAGAAAAGAGCGCATTACTTTAATGCACTTTAATCCAACACCAACACATCTCTTCTTGTTTGTCTGATATTTTGACGTCAATGCTGGTCTGAGGACCGACCTCACAGTGCAAAACTGTTTTCTATAGAAGGTAAGCATTATAACAGAAGCCTTTGGGATCAGGGAAGAAGTTTTGCATGATACTAGTGGCTAGCCGCAAGAGACATTCAATTCATCTTTCCCTTTTTTTCTGCATGTTACGGGGTTGGCAGTGGGGGTGATCAGCTCTTTTTTATCTTATCCCTCCATTCCCTTCATCACTACGATCAAGTCTTTAGAATAATCCGTTTTCTACTTGGTGTTTTTGTGGCTTTTGTGTCTTGTGTTTCCATCTTAGCTAAAGGGTTGATGATCTGTGTTAGGAACATCCCGTCCTGACGGTTTTTGCCTGCCCTTTTTATGCCCTCTTTAGTGGAGCGATGTTCAGTTTGTTCCCTTATCTGTTTTTTGTTTTGATTCAACTGAAGCGAGTCGAGATGAGCTGCACATCCGCAAAACGAAGCTCAACTACCAGGAAGTGTGTACCTGCTCCAAGGAAGCTCAGGCGCTCTGGGAGAGAAAGCTAACAGCTCCAGGCAGAACCACAAACCCGCAGGACAAGGAGGACATATTCAGAGCCGTCTGCCAGGGTAAGAGGGAAGTGCATGGGTGTGTGAGCGTGGATTGAGATGCCCTTTAAAAGGCTAATGTTATTAAATGTTACGTTACTTAGACTTGATTTATTTGTTTGTTTTTCTGCAGGAGTTCCAAAGAGCAGACGCGGGGAGGTCTGGTTACTCCTTTCCCATCAGCATCGGCTGCAGCACAGACTGCCCCAGCGCCAGCAAGCTCCAGACACCCCCTACTACGACCTGCTGAAGCAGCTCACCGCACAGCAGCACGCCATTCTGGTGGACTTAGGTGGGTATGCTCACCGTTATGTGACCTCTGCTCAACCACACGGCCCCACGAGGATTAAACACAACAAAAGGGAAAATATTCTCATCAGTGCCCCACTGCAGGCAGAAGCAGTGGGGCATCTTCATCAGAAAACAAAATCTATAAGAAACAGAAATAAAGCTGTCTGTGTGTCTTGTTTAGAAAGTTATTGTGACTGATTTTCCTTGCGATGAGTTGTGCAAACATTTCTTTGCATTAGGAAGAAAGGAAAGAGATGTGAGGAAATCGGATGACGGTTGTGTAGCTTTCGAAAGCACCTAAAAACGAAGGTGCTTTCGTTTTTAGCACCTTCGTTTTTAGATGCTAAAAACGATGCTTCTCTTTCTGCTACAATTATAGAAAGAAAGGCATATTTTTTTCTACACATGGAGTGGAGATTTTGTAATATGTTGGATTTAAAACACAAATACAAATCTGCTGCTGAGCTAAATTCTTGAGCATTTAATTTAATAATTAAATTATTCAACGTAATTAAATCATTACATTAAATACATAGTGATTAAATATATATAAGTAATTATTTTAAATAATTAAATAACAATTTAGTAGTTATTTAGTTTCCCTTTGGGATTAATAAATAATTTTATAATTTGAGTTTGAAGTGAATTTGAATGCCCCTTACATTTCTTAAGCTGAATACTTAAAGTTACAGTAGCAGAAATGACTATTTTCTCAAAGTCCATAGATTTAAAGACTAGTGTTTCAGGTGCTTTTTGTTCCACTCGTCACTAAACCAACAGCTGTCTGGAGGAAGGTGCAGCAGCCAATATAGTCCCTCGTATTATCTATAACAATAAAAGGGTAAAAGCCACTTATATTGTTAGTGATGACCTTGATTTGTTAGATTAAAAACCCAACAGTCACTTCCTATATTAGGTCTGCAAGCTGTGCACGGTAAAATGGGCTTCGATGTAGAATAAATTCAATGGGAAAACTGAAACTGTGGTCCCACTACTCAGTGGTTCATAAAATTACAAACAGCAAATAGTTTATTAAGATCTCACATGAAGCACTGTTTTTATAACAAAAGTTTGTAGTTGTAAATCCAACTCCCTTCTCAGGCCGGACCTTCCCCACCCACCAGTACTTCTCAGCCCAGCTTGGAGCAGGGCAACTTTCCCTCTACAATTTGCTGAAGGCTTACTCTCTGATGGACACAGAGGTAATCCTGTAATCCTTCTTGCTCTCCTCACGAAAAACATTCAAAGTAAAGAATCTCCTCAACGTCATTATAAATCGCCCATTTCTTATTTATTCTCCACAGGTTGGCTACTGCCAGGGCATCAGCTTTGTGGCCGGAGTGCTGCTGCTCCACATGAGGGAAGAGCAAGCTTTCGACATGTTGAAGTTCCTGATGTACGACCTGGGCATCAGGCGGCAGTACCGACCCGACATGGTTTCACTGCAGGTCAGCGCGCGCACACAGATCGGCTGCTTTGACATGCCACTCGAACAAAAGCGAACTTATTTTATAAGTTCACAGAAATATTTTTCACATCAAAACTGGTGAAGACTTTTGTACTTAAGTGTTTTTTTATATATATATTCTCTTGTAGCATTGTCTGCATGTTTAGGATTTTTATTTTAAAACAGAACATCTTGAAAACCATCAACTATTCTCAACCATGCACTACTTTGCTTTACATAATAAGTACAATTAATCAAAGTTTGTTTGTACTGTAACAAAATTAGTGGTAATTTGTAATGGAGTTAATTTCAAGGTTTGTAATTAATTGATCACAATTTAATTGAAGATCATTTATTGACAAATTAAGCAACATCTTTAATTCAAAAACCCTTTTTGCGGCTACATTATTGAATAAATAGATGTAAGACCTGAACATCAAAGATATTTGTTGCTTTTCATCTGTTATTTGTATTACTTAACCATCAGATTCGGGCAAAGCACTATTATATTCATTCAGCATTCAGGGAACTTTGAAAAAAAGAGAAAAAAGAAACTTCTTTAGAAATGTGCACTGTGGACACTCACATTAGCGTTGCGTTCGTCTGTGCTGCGGCAACACGTTTTGCATTTAGATGGGATTTTAGGCTTGAGTAGCTTCGGTTACAGGTCGACTCCTTTATGCACAACGTACACACAGCAACAGCCTCTTCCAGAGTCCTATCAGGTTACTTATTGAGGCAAAAATGAACCCCCAGGGGTCCAAGACAAGAAACTTCATCGTCTTTTGCTTTTTATTTGTCGCTTGTGCGTCACATTTAGGGGCATACCAGAAACGCAAATATAAAGCTTCCGACTGGAACTTTTATATGTAAATCTAAAAAAAAAAAAAGAGTAAAAATTTTTAACACGTTAAAATCTATGTAATTAATTAATCAAAATTAATGCATTAAAGTTCTGGCCCTAAACAAAATAAATAAAAGAAAATGCTCCAGTGACATGAATACTTTTACAAAACACTGCAGGGACAGTTTTGTCAGACTGCTGAGCTCCTGATGAGTCCTTATGGATGAACAGCTGGGATGTGAACTTTGCCAGAGGGTTCAGGTTCTGACCTATCCTGACCTTCCTGCTTGCTGTTTGGCCTCTTTAGACATTTTGTCAGAAATACTCGATAAAGGCTGCTGATGATATTGATTATAATAATAATAGTAAAAAAAAAAAAAAACTGTAATGTTTCATAGTGTCATTGAACAAAATAATTTTCCCTCAGTAACAAATAGTGCTGTTTGCAATAATTAATACTGAATCATTAAGATTTTTAAGCATTTAAAATTGTTAATTAATAAAATCTCTGCTGAGTTCTCCATAACATTGTTCACAAACAAATTAACGCTTAGAAAATAATGGTACAGAACCATTTAATCTTTATGAGACTGAGAGAAAATTATTCCTTGTGTAAACAAATAAACATTTAACTACTTCTTCACTTGCTCCTGCATTCTCTAAGCGGAAAAGGAAAGGCACAATGTGGTTTGCATTATAATCAGTACCGTTATCCAGTAAATGCACATGGCTTCAATTTATTTCCTAAGAATAATGCACATTTAGAGCAACGTAACAACAGCCCAGAACCTGAGTTTGCACACCGTCAGTCCAGACCTGCTCCGTAGTTTAAATATTTTAGGCATTATGCCCTGGATAAAACACTGAAACATTTTACTGTAAGAACTACGGCGCCTGATCCTTTCTATCACCAAAAGTGGAGAAGACAAGATGATGACACACACCCTTCAGTTTTCTTATGTAATGCCATCACAAGCTTGACAATATGCAGGAATTCTTTCTGAGTTGATGTTATTTTAGTTTTACCAAACATTTGTCGACTTTGTGGGATTAGTATCATTTTAAAATACTTTCTTACAGTTTTATGCTTTTTGTCTTTATTGTCTTTCTTAAAATTGCTTTTGACGGGAGTGACGAGTGCAGATTCCATTTTTCTGAATGTGTTTTGAGTGCACAGACACACACAAAAAAACACATTTACTTCCCGTTTAAAACCATGCACAGTGTACTCCTCTATTCATTTTATAGCGGTCATCTGTCTGCCACCTTTTATTGGTTTGATTTGCTGGCAGCACTGTGTCTCCACCTCTCCGTCGGACCACACCTGCTCTGTTAGCTCCAGTTAAACATCAGCTGACCTCACCGTAGTTGAAGCATCGACAGGGGGGGTAATGTTTAATCTCCTCCAGGTAACCGTTCAGCCGAGCAGAAGCCTGCTGTTTCCCTCCCTGCAGCGGTTTTGGTCTTTAGACTTCCCCTGACATATTTGTGCTGTTTTCTTTGGGCTTCGGGAGGAGGTTCAGGTATCGCTTGTCTTCTTTGTTACTTTGAGGAAATTGTAAAAGCATAGAGTCTAATTTTAGCCCGAGCTAACTTCTGCTTCTTTGCTCTTTGCTGTCTCATACTGTAAAAAGAGTTATTGCAGCTCATCAGACGCACAGCCTTGTCTGAGCAAGTCCTTAAAGCAACACTGCTTTCACTTTACCAGCGCTGTGGCTGAATAGGGGAGAAAAAAAAAAACCTTCACTGATTCTTAGATTTCTTTTGGAAACCTTGTCTCTTCCAGATCCAGTTCTACCAGTTTGTTCTGACCTGAGGTTGCCTTTTTGTCTCTGTTGTACTCCAGATTCAGATGTACCAGCTCTCCAGGCTGCTGCACGACTACCACCGGGACCTTTACAACCACCTGGAGGAGTACGAGATCGGGCCGAGCCTCTACGCCGCGCCTTGGTTCCTCACCCTCTTCGCCTCACAGTTCCCCCTTGGCTTCGTGTCCCGTATCTTTGGTAAAGCCAGAACACTGGGTTCTCTGATTGCAGCCAAATGCCTCAGCAGAATTATATCTGCTTCACCTCCAGTGTTGGAGATTACATTAACGCTTTTCTGATGCTTCTTCTTTGTTCTTTGTGGTTAGATTTGGTGTTCGTTCAGGGTACTGAGGTGATCTTTAAAGTGGCCCTCTGTCTGCTGAGCAGCCATGAGAGGGAGATAGTGGAATGTGACAGCTTTGAGAGCATCGTGGACTACCTGAAAACTACACTCCCCACGCTCACACAAACACAGATGGAGCAAACCATTACCAAGGTACTGTAAGGGATTTAATGCAACGCATTGATGCAAAGTAATACTACAATTTTCTCGTTATCAAGCATCTATTTTGGGTTTGCCAACTTGTGAACACGAACACAGAACACAAATATAAAAAATTTTTTTAAGTATGCATGCAATTACATGCATTTCATGCAGAACCTTGTAAAAGTTTTCACGCCCCTTGCACAAGCTTCAGTGCAATTTTATTGGCATTTTTATTTTGGTGGATCAACACAGGGAATATTTTTTTCTTCTTGCTAACTGAAATCATTCCCACAGCATGATTCTGCCACCACAACACTTTACTTTGGGTCCAGGCCAGAAAGCTGAGTTTTAGTTTCATGTGACTAGAGCACATCTGCTGTGTCTCCAAGTGGATTGTTTTAAATTTTCAATAGGATCTGTCATTGCTTTCCTAGAGAATCTTGAAAAGTCTTGACAGTACAAAGAACAAAAGTCCAACATAGCTTTACAATAGTAGATGTTTTTATTTTGGTTTACATACAAACTGCATACTTTAACTTTAGCATGATGCCCATCAGTAGTTTGACTGTGATTCACTGACTGAATCAAAAAGAACAATGTCATATGTTTTTGGACTTTAGACATCTTTAAATTCAACAGGTGTGCCCCCCAAAAATCTAATGTTTTACAAACAAAGTGAGGCTATTGCAATACACATTTTATCTCCAGGCTCTATATGTCTGAAACATTGGTGCAAACAAAAAGTGCAGAAAAATGTACACTTTTAAGTTAAGGATAGACAACCTCACTGGAGCTTATTCTGGATCACTAGGTTATGGAGATGGACATCTCCAAGCAGCTGCATGCATATGAAGTTGAGTACCACGTCCTGCAGGATGAGATGTTGGACGCCGGGCCGCCACCCGACGACTCGGAGCGCCTCGACAAATTAGAGAAAACAAACGGGCAGCTGAAGAAACAGAACATGGATCTGCTGGAAAAACTTCAAGTAAGGAAGATAAAGTGCAGTATCACATGTTTAAATGGTAAACCAGAATACTGTTGAGAGGATATATTCTTGTGCAAAGAGTCACGATTCATTGAAACAATGCCAATTTGTTCAATCTAGAAGAAGCTGTGCAAAATATCATTGCCTCGGATTGCCTGCAGATGGCACTAATACATCAGTGGAAAACACAGCGGTAATGAGAGACTGTTGAAGACACAAAAGGCCTGAAAGCTGTTATGTTCTCCACGTACTTCAATCATTTCAGTGAAGTGCGAATCTGCGGAGGAGGACTGATAAAGTCGCACCTGATGAGCTTCATATTAACAGAGGTTTAAAAGTTCTTCAGGCGCTCTCATGTCTGATTTAACGAGAGAAAATCACTAGAGGGTCAATGTTTTGGAAGCTGAAACGCGACTCCTATAAAACTCAACAAGTTACTTCAAGATTGTGGATGAAATGTACATTTAGATGCGTTATAGCAGGGGTGTCAAACTCCAGTCCTCAAGGGCCGGTGTCCTGCAACTTTTAGATGTGCCTCTGCTGCACCACACCTGAATAAA